>CM042399.1:36084964-36112464 GCA_023634145.1 Thymallus thymallus | reverse complement strand
AGTGGGGATCAGGGTAGATTTACAGGACAGTTCCATGGTTAGTGGGGATCAGGGTAGATTTACAGGACAGTTCCATGGTTAGTGAGGATCAGGGTAGATTTACAGGACAGTTCCATGGTTAGTGGGGATCAGGGTAGATTTACAGGACAGTTCCATGGTTAGTGAGGATCAGGGTAGATCTACAGGACAGTTCCATGGTTAGTGAGGATCAGGTAGATTTACAGGACAGTTCCATGGTTAGTGGGGATCAGGGTAGATCTACAGGACAGTTCCATGGTTAGTGAGGATCAGGGTAGATCTACAGGACAGTTCCATGGTTAGTGGGGATCAGGGTAGATTTACAGGACAGTTCCATGGTTAGTGAGGATCAGGGTAGATTTACAGGACAGTTCCATGGTTAGTGGGGATCAGGGTAGATTTACAGGACAGTTCCATGGTTAGTGGGGATCAGGGTAGATTTACAGGACAGTTCCATGGTTAGTGGGGATCAGGGTAGATTTACAGGACAGTTCCATGGTTAGTGGGGATCAGGGTAGATTTACAGGACAGTTCCATGGTTAGTGGGGATCAGGGTAGATTTACAGGACAGTTCCATGGTTAGTGGGGATCAGGGTAGATTTACAGGACAGTTCCATGGTTAGTGGGGATCAGGGTAGATTTACAGGACAGTTCCATGGTTAGTGGGGATCAGGGTAGATTTACAGGACAGTTCCATGGTTAGTGGGGATCAGGGTAGATTTACAGGACAGTTCCATGGTTAGTGAGGATCAGGGTAGATTTACAGGACAGTTCCATGGTTAGTGGGGATCAGGGTAGATTTACAGGACAGTTCCATGGTTAGTGAGGATCAGGGTAGATCTACAGGACAGTTCCATGGTTAGTGGGGATCAGGGTAGATTTACAGGACAGTTCCATGGTTAGTGAGGATCAGGGTAGATTTACAGGACAGTTCCATGGTTAGTGGGGATCAGGGTAGATCTACAGGACAGTTCCATGGTTAGTGAGGATCAGGGTAGATTTACAGGACAGTTCCATGGTTAGTGGGGATCAGGGTAGATCTACAGGACAGTTCCATGGTTAGTGGGGATCAGGGTAGATCTACAGGACAGTTCCATGGTTAGTGAGGATCAGGGTAGATTTACAGGACAGTTCCATGGTTAGTGGGGATCAGGGTAGATTTACAGGACAGTTCCATGGTTAGTGGGGATCAGGGTAGATTTACAGGACAGTTCCATGGTTAGTGGGGATCAGGGTAGATTTACAGGACAGTTCCATGGTTAGTGAGGATCAGGGTAGATTTACAGGACAGTTCCATGGTTAGTGGGGATCAGGGTAGATTTACAGGACAGTTCCATGGTTAGTGGGGATCAGGGTACATTTACAGGACAGTTCCATGGTTAGTGAGGATCAGGGTACATTTACAGGACAGTTCCATGGTTAGTGAGGATCAGGGTAGATTTACAGGACAGTTCCATGGTTAGTGGGGATCAGGGTAGATTTACAGGACAGTTCCATGGTTAGTGAGGATCAGGGTAGATTTACAGGACAGTTCCATGGTTAGTGGGGATCAGGGTAGATTTACAGGACAGTTCCATGGTTAGTGAGGATCAGGGTAGATTTACAGGACAGTTCCATGGTTAGTGGGGATCAGGGTAGATTTACAGGACAGTTCCATGGTTAGTGAGGATCAGGGTAGATCTACAGGACAGTTCCATGGTTAGTGAGGATCAGGTAGATTTACAGGACAGTTCCATTGTTAGTGAGGATCAGGGTAGATCTACAGGACAGTTCCATGGTTAGTGAGGATCAGGGTAGATCTACAGGACAGTTCCATGGTTAGTGAGGATCAGGGTAGATTTACAGGACAGTTCCATGGTTAGTGAGGATCAGGTAGATTTACAGGACAGTTCCATGGTTAGTGAGGACTATTGTTGAACCCCTATTGTACACTTATTTTCCACCTTCCAGTATTTCATGGATTGAACTTGAATATGACAACTTTCAGGATGAATCAAACCACTGTATTTTTTATTCATCAATATATTTTGTGCGTAAAGGCTTTCCAAACCTGTTTTTTTAATGATTCATAGATACTTTCCTTTCCACAAAATGTGCCTAAATAATCTGCAAAATCTGAGTATTTTAAAATCTACCAGTTGGTGATGAAACAGAGATAAATATGCATATATTAAGATTAAGGCTTTCTTTCATTGATCCCCATATTCTGAACCTGTTCTCTTGAAGTATTCTAGTCTGTCAACAAAATTCTAATTAAAGGTTGTAGTAAGGTCGGTTCAATAGGTGAAGGAAGAAGACGGGGTCGGCTGGTTTGAGACTTGTGACTTTTATTGTCCAAAAAAGTAGATCACAAAAATAAGATAAATCTGCGCTGCGGGCGCTTCTCAACACCAATCAAAAATAACTCTTTCCACCAGCACTCTTTAGAACATAAAACAGCCCCACTCAGTCCCCTGGCTTTTTCCCACAAGTCTCAGGCAGTCCCTCTCTCCCGGCCACCTTCCCCAGGTGGCTTTTATCCAGTCTCTTCATGCCAATCACTGAAACGAGGCACAGGTGTTTGTCATTTGCCCTTCCCCCACTTATGCGCCGCTCGTCTCCCTTCTCTCTCCTTCATCACAGACCTCGCTGAACCACGCCCCCCTTGCCACGAAGGTATGTTGTGTTGAGCAGGAACCTAGCTTGATGTGTATGTTCTGGTCTGAAACACATGGGAGTGTTTGATTTGGACCCTCTTATTACTGCTGATTGGACTTCCATGAATAAGTAATCGGTCGTAATTCTAGTTTTAGAATGAATGAATTAATTAATTCTGGGGTTGAGATGATTCTGAGTTTTGTTTTGGAAGGCATTGGAAAGTCCGCCACCCCCATCAAAGTTGCCCATCCCTGTCTCAGACCAACCAGAATCCCCAAACATTGAAATGAGAATGGCTACAATACAGACATTCGAAATTCCTCATTTCATTGAAGTGGTCTTTCTCTGTACATCAGTGAAGCTATGCTATCTGGTTTACACAGCACTTTAGTGGGGAACATATTGCCTTTGAAATCCTGTCTCATCTTGTTCATATTCACCACAATGGTTTTTGATAGAGTATTGTATTTCCACCAAGGTGTCTGATTAACTCAGATCAATACCTTCATCTTGATCCCTAGGCATGACTTCAGTTCTATACTGTATCTGTTTTTATTAGGGATCCCCATTACTCTTCCTGGGGTCCAAACACTTCCATTACATATAAAACTACATATAAAACAGTACATCATATAACATTATTACACCACTACATATCCACAATACAACATGTATAATACCACCATTACATATAAAACAGTACATATTAACATTATTACACCACTACATATCTACAATACAACATGTATAATACCACCATTACATTACATATAAAACAGTACATCATATAACATTATTACACCACTACATATCCACAATACAACATGTATAATACCACCATTACATATAAAACAGTACATATTAACATTATTACACCACTACATATCCACAATACAACATGTTTAATACCACCATTACATTACATATAAAACAGTACATATTAACATTATTACACCACTACATATCTACAATACAACATGTATAATACCACCATTACATTACATATAAAACAGTACATCATATAACATTATTACACCACTACATATCCACAATACAACATGTTTAATACCACCATTACATTACATATAAAACAGTACATCATATAACATTATTACACCACTACATATCCACAATACAACATGTATAATACCACCATTACATTACATATAAAACAGTACATCATATAACATTATTACACCACTACATATCCACAATACAACATGTATAATACCACCATTACATTACATATAAAACATTACATCATATAACATTATTACACCACTACATATCTACAATACAACATGTATAATACCACCATTACATTACATATAAAACAGTACATCATATAACATTATTACACCACTACATATCCACAATACAACATGTATAATACCACCATTACATTACATATAAAACAGTACATATTAACATTATTACACCACTACATATCTACAATACAACATGTATAATACCACCATTACATTACATATAAAACAGTACATCATATAACATTATTACACCACTACATATCCACAATACAACATGTATAATACCACCATTACATTACATATAAAACAGTACATCATATAACATTATTACACCACTACATATCCACAATACAACATGTTTAATACCACCATTACATTACATATAAAACAGTACATCATATAACATTATTACACCACTACATATCCACAATACAACATGTATAATACCACCATTACATTACATATAAAACAGTACATCATATAACATTATTACACCACTACATATCTACAATACAACATGTTTAATACCACCATTACATTACATATAAAACAGTACATCATATAACATTATTACACCACTACATATCCACAATACAACATGTTTAATACCACCATTACATTACATATAAAACAGTACATCATATAACATTATTACACCACTACATATCCACAATACAACATGTTTAATACCACCATTACATTACATATAAAACAGTACATATTAACATTATTACACCACTACATATCTACAATACAACATGTTTAATACCACCATTACATTACATATAAAACAGTACATCATATAACATTATTACACCACTACATATCTACAATACAACATGTATAATACCACCATTACATTACATATAAAACAGTAGATCATATAACATTATTACACCACTACATATCTACAATACAACATGTATAATACCACCATTACATTACATATAAAACATTACATCATATAACATTATTACACCACTACATATCTACAATACAACATGTATAATACCACCATTACATTACATATAAAACAGTACATCATATAACATTATTACACCACTACATATCTACAATACAACATGTATAATATCACCATTACATTACATATAAAACAGTACATATTAACATTATTACACCACTACATATCTACAATACAACATGTATAATACCACCATTACATTACATATAAAACAGTACATCATATAACATTATTACACCACTACATATCTACAATACAACATGTATAATACCACCATTACATTACATATAAAACAGTACATCATATAACATTATTACACCACTACATATCTACAATACAACATGTATAATACCACCATTACATTACATATAAAACAGTACATCATATAACATTATTACACCACTACATATCTACAATACAACATGTATAATACCACCATTACATTACATATAAAACAGTAGATCATATAACATTATTACACCACTACATATCTACAATACAACATGTATAATACCACCATTACATTACATATAAAACATTACATCATATAACATTATTACACCACTACATATCTACAATACAACATGTATAATACCACCATTACATTACATATAAAACAGTACATCATATAACATTATTACACCACTACATATCTACAATACAACATGTATAATATCACCATTACATTACATATAAAACAGTACATATTAACATTATTACACCACTACATATCTACAATACAACATGTATAATACCACCATTACATTACATATAAAACAGTACATCATATAACATTATTACACCACTACATATCTACAATACAACATGTATAATACCACCATTACATTACATATAAAACAGTACATCATATAACATTATTACACCACTACATATCTACAATACAACATGTATAATACCACCATTACATTACATATAAAACAGTACATATTAACATTATTACACCACTACATATCCACAATACAACATGTATAATACCACCATTACATTACATATAAAACATTACATCATATAACATTATTACACCACTACATATCTACAATACAACATGTATAATACCACCATTACATTACATATAAAACAGTACATATTAACATTATTACACCACTACATATCTACAATACAACATGTATAATACCACCATACAACAATATCACAATGTGTGCGTATGCATGTGTCTGTACCTTTGTGTGTCTCTTCACAGTCCCCGCTGTTCCATAAGGTGTATTTCTATCTGTTTTTTAAATCTGATTCTACTGCTTGCATCAGTTACCTGATGTGGAATATAGTTCCATGTAGTCATGGCTCTATGTAGTACTGTGTTCCTCCCATAGTCTGTTCTGGACTGTGAAGAGACCTCTGGTGGCGTGTCTTGTGGGGTATGCATGGGTGTCCGAGCTGTGAGCCAGTAGTTTAAACAGACAGCTCTGTACATTCAGCTTGTCAACACCTCTTACTAAAACAAGTAGTGATGAAGTCAATCTCTCTTCCACTTTGAGCCTTGAGAGATTCACATGCATGTCATTAATGTTAGCTCTAAGGGTACATCTAAGGGCCAGCCGTGCTGCCCTGTTCTGAACCAACTGCAATTTTCCTAAGTCCCTCTTTGTGTCACCTGACCACACTACTAAACAGCAGTCCAGGTGAGACAAGACTAGGGCCTGTAGGACCCGCCTGGTTGATAGTGCTGTTAAGAAGGTAAAGCAGTGCTTTATTATGGACAGACTTCTCCCCATCTTAGCTACTGTTGTATCAATATGTTTTGAGCATGACAGTTTACAATCAAGGGTTACATCAAACAGTTTAGTCACCTCAAGTTGCTCAATGTCCACATTATTCATTACGAGATGTAGTTGAGGTTTAATATTTAGGACTAACTAATTCCTTGCCAACCATTCTGAAACTAACTGCAGCTCTTTGTTAAGTGTTGCAGTCATTTCAGTTGCTGTGGTAGCTGATGTGTATAGTGTTGAGTCATCTGCATACATAGACACTCTGGCTTTACCCAAAGCCAGTGGCATGTCTTTAGTAAAGATTGAAAAAACTAAGGGGCCTAGACAGCTGCCCTGGGGAATTCCTGATTCTACCTGGATTATGTTGGAGAGGCTTCCATTAAAGAACACCCTCTGTGTTCTGTTAGACAGGTAACTCTTTATCCACAATATAGCAGGGCGTGTAAAGCCATAACAAATACTTTTGTCCAACAGCAGACCATGATCGCCGCACTGAAGTCTAACAAAACAGCCCCCACAATCTTTTTATAATCAATTTCTCTCAGCCAGTCATCAGTCATTTGTGTAAGTGCTGTGCTTGTTGAATGTCCTTCCCTATAATCATGCTGAAAGTCTGTTGTCAATTTGTTTACTGTGAAATATCATTGTATCTGGTCAAACACCATTTTTTCCAGAAGTTTACTAAGGGTTGGTAACAGGCTGATTGGTCGGCTATTTGAGCCAGTAAAGGGGGCTTTACTATTCTTAGGTAACTGAATGACTTTTGCTTCCCTCCAGGTCTGAGGGAACACACTTTCTAGTAGGCTTAGATTGAAGATATGGCAGATAGGAGTGGCAATATCGTCTGCTATTATCCTCAGTAATTTTCCATCCAAGTTGTCAGACCCCGGTGGCTTGTCATTGTTGATAGACAACAAAACAAATTTCAACTCTTCCACACTCACTCTACGGAATTTAGTAGGTAGGGTTTTAAAATACACTGATCTCATTGAAAGACCCTGTCGCCCCCTCTCCTATCCATTGATGCCAGTCACCCAGTCACATTTGGACACAACACGAGAACAAATAAGCCATTAGCCCAGCACTTCTTCTGTAGAGTTAGTTTGCATGCCAAATATCACCCTATTCCCTAAACAGTGCACTACTTTTGACCAGGATCCATATACTTGAACTATATGCATGAACCATATTGCTCTGGTCAATAGTGTAGTGTACTATATAGGGAATAGAGTGCCATTTGGGACACACCCCTAGTCTTGCTTGCCAGGTGGTAGGAAGAGACCCCTCGTTATCCTGTTTTGACGGAGGGAATCCAGCGGGTCTCTGTACTCTCCCCTTGGTCTTCCTGAGGCCTTCCAATCTCTTCCTGTTTATCTGTGACCCTTAAAGCTGTGACCCTTACAGAGAGAGCGAGAGAGAGAGAGAGAGAGAGAGAGAGAGAGAGAGAGAGAGAGATATATGTGTGTGTGTTTTTTTTTATGCCAGGTTAGGAGATAATGCCCCTGTCAGTCTTCCTCCAGTGTCTCGCCTCAGTGTGAGAGTGAGGATGTGGGGAGTCTTCGCACTACACAGCTAATTCAAATGTTTAAAGCTTAATGATGAGGTGATTATTTAAATCAGCTGTGTAGATCTGGAGTGTGTGTGTGTGTGTGTGTGTGTGTGTGTGTGTGTGTGTGTGTGTGTTTGTGTGTGTGTGATTACAGCGTCCAGCTCCAGCCTTCCTCTCTCCTCTTTGGCTCTCAGGACACATAGATTTTAGCACTAGAACGGCCTTTCAGCCTATAAGAACCCACTAGATGCCGGGCCCTGCCCCTTTAGCAGATGTATCAGATGCATATCAACCTGCAAGGTGCAGCAAACAAACATAAGCATCGACGCTTGATAAATATTGCATACACTATTGTAAAGGATCAATTGCATGAAGAAATATTATTGGAAATATATCAATAAAAATAAAATAGTCAAGGATATGCCTATTTAGCTTCAGCAGATTCCCATTCAAAATCCTATTTTCCCTAACCCTAACCCTAACTGTAACCCTAACCCTAACTGTAACCCTAACCCCAAGCTTAAAATAAAAATGGTCCTTCTGGGGACCGGCGAAATGTCCCCTCTTGTCCGGATTTTCCTTGTTTTACCATCCTTGTGAGGACTTTTGGTCCCTTTAAGGATAGTAAAACCAAAAACACACACACGCACACACAGTCTATATCCACAGTTCTATATCCACAGTCCAATATCCATCCATCGTAGAGCAGAGCTGTGTTATTATGTGGTGTTGTTGGATGGCATCAGCAGCCATGCAATCTACTGCTGCCTACTCACTGGTGCTAAGTGGCTGCTCGTTTACACAGAGGATTAGGAGTAAACGAGACACACACACACACACACACACACACACACACACACACACACACACACACACACACACACACACACACACACACACACACACACTTAAATTAGCTGATATGTAAACTAACAACAGCACAACAAGACAGAATCTGCCAGGTTGGAAAAAGTCAGTGCTGTGCCTCATGTCTCCTGTTGGCACTTTGAATTATGAATTTAATCAAAAGATAGCCTATACAATTGCCCCCTAGCAAGAGATGAGTCAACATTGTGTGTATGTGTGCGTGTGCGCGCCTGCATGTGTGTGTTTTCTGTTATTGTGTAGACGCACGTAGAGTTCCGCCAGAGCAGGAACTGCTTCTGACACTGTTTACTTGGCAGACAGGTTGTGCGTAAATGTCAACAGTATTGTCCCTCATCGCTGCGTCACTCTCTTCCATTCTTAACCTCTGTGTTCCTGTGGTGTTTGAACAGCAGAAAGGCAACATCCTGTCAACAGAAATACTGCCCTAACCATGACTGACATGCACATACAAACACGAACATACACATACAGGCAGACACACACATTAATAGGATTCCCATCTTTATAGTTAATGACAGAGGACAATGTGCCGTCTTGCAGATCTGTATCTGGTCAGAGCACCAAGACAACGCGACTACTGTGTCTGTGAGTGTGTGTGTGTGTGTGTGTGTGTGTGTGTGTGTGTGTGTGTGTGTGTGTGTGTGTGTGTGTGTGTGTGTGTGTGTGTGTGTGTGTGTGTGTGTGTGTGTGTGTGTGTGTGTGTGTGTGTGTGTGTGTGTGTTTGTGTGTGGGCCCTGCGTACCAAGCCAAGAGGCCACTTCCCATTTTCCCAATGTCCGTCCACCTGATCTAGAATCTAAGAAGAGGCTCTTGGCAGCAACAAACATTTTTTACACTCTAAGCCCCACTTCCTGTTAGGAAGGACAAGAAGACAGTGGATGTTGGGGTGGAAAGCTATCGGTCATATTCTCACGTCTGTTGCTGTTCCAACGTCAGTTAGCTTCCAGACCAAGGGACCAAGAGTTAGATAGATAGATAGATAGATAGATAGATAGATAGATAGATAGATAGATAGATAGATAGATAGATAGATAGGTACTGTTTATGGGCCCAGCTGACCTCCAAGGCATAGTGATGCTGCTGTGGGCAGCAGTTACAGGGAAGTACTGTTTATGGGCCTTCTCTCATTTCACACACCTCACTTTGAATAGAAATCACATTGTATGATTTTAGATGAGGTTATTATCTATAACAGTTTACGATTGAAAGATTTTTAGAAAATCCTCAGAGCTAAAGCCTAGGCATTCTTTACATAAGTATTCAGACCCTTTACTCAGTACTTTGTTGGAGCACCTTTGGCAGCAATTACAGCCTTGGCACACCTGTATTTGGGTATTGTGTGTAGATTGATGAGAAAAAACACATATTTTATCAATTTCAGAATAAGGCTGTAATGTAACAAAAATACTTTCTGAATGCACTGTATGTGAAGAGTAAGAGATATAGGGTGAACTACAGGTACAGTAGAATAGGAAAGGATATATGTCTGCTATCCCTCAATATGTTCAGTCTGCTATCCCTCAATATGTTCAGTCTGCTATCCCTCAATATGTTCAGTCTGCTATCCCTCAATATGTTCAGTCTGCTATCCCTCAATATGTTCAGTCTGCTATCCCTCAATATGTTCTGTCTGCTATCCCTCAATATGTTCAGTCTGCTATCCCTCAATATGTTCAGTCTGCTATCCCTCAATATGTTCAGTCTGCTATCCCTCAATATGTTCAGTCTGCTATCCCTCAATATGTTCAGTCTGCTATCCCTCAATATGTTCAGTCTGCTATCCCTCAATATGTTCAGTCTGCTATCCCTCAATATTTTCAGTCTGCTATCCCTCAATATGTTCTGTCTGCTATCCCTCAATATGTTCAGTCTGCTATCCCTCAATATGTTCAGTCTGCTATCCCTCAATATGTTCAGTCTGCTATCCCTTAATATGTTCTGTCTGCTATCCCTCAATATGTTCTGTCTGCTATCCTTCAATATGTTCAGTCTGCTATCCCTCAATATGTTCAGTCTGCTATCACTCAATATGTTCAGTCGGCTATCCCTCAATATGTTCTGTCTGCTATCCCTCAATATGTTCTGTCTGCTATCCCTCAATATGTTCAGTCTGCTATCCCTCAATATGTTCAGTCTGCTATCCCTCAATATGTTCAGTCTGCTATCCCTCAATATGTTCAGTCTGCTATCTCTCAATATAGTCCGGCTGCTATTCCTCAATCTGTTCCGTCTGCTATCCCTCAATATGTTCTGTCTGCTATCCCTCAATCTCTTCCGGCTGCTATTCCTCAAATTGTTCCGGCTGCTATCCCTCAATATGTTCAGTCTGCTATCCCTCAATATGTTCTGTCTGCTATCCCTCAATATGTTCAGTCTGCTATCCCTCAATATGTTCAGTCTGCTATCCCTCAATATGTTCAGTCTGCTATCCCTCAATATGTTCAGTCTGCTATCCCTCAATATGTTCAGTCTGCTATCCCTCAATATGTTCAGTCTGCTATCCCTCAATATGTTCAGTCTGCTATCCCTCAATATGTTCAGTCTGCTATCCCTCAATATGTTCAGTCTGCTATCCCTCAATATGTTCAGTCTGCTATCTCTCAATATAGTCCGGCTGCTATTCCTCAATCTGTTCCGTCTGCTATCCCTCAATATGTTCTGTCTGCTATCCCTCAATCTCTTCCGGCTGCTATTCCTCAAATTGTTCCGGCTGCTATCCCTCAATATGTTCAGTCTGCTATCCCTCAATATGTTCTGTCTGCTATCCCTCAATATGTTCAGTCTGCTATCCCTCAATATGTTCAGTCTGCTATCCCTCAATATGTTCAGTCTGCTATCCCTCAATATGTTCAGTCTGCTATCCCTCAATATGTTCAGTCTGCTATCCCTCAATATGTTCAGTCTGCTATCCCTCAATATGTTCAGTCTGCTATCCCTCAATATGTTCTGTCTGCTATCCCTCAATATGTTCAGTCTGCTATCCCTCAATATGTTCAGTCTGCTATCCCTCAATATGTTCAGTCTGCTATCCCTCAATATGTTCAGTCTGCTATCCCTCAATATGTTCTGTCTGCTATCCCTCAATATGTTTAGTCTGCTATCCCTCAATATGTTCAGTCTGCTATCACTCAATATGTTCAGTCTGCTATCCCTCAATATGTTCAGTCTGCTATCTCTCAATATAGTCCGGCTGCTATTCCTCAATCTGTTCCGTCTGCTATCCCTCAATATGTTCTGTCTGCTATCCCTCAATCTCTTCCGGCTGCTATTCCTCAAATTGTTCCGGCTGCTATCCCTCAATCTGTTCAGTCTGCTATCCCTCAATCTGTTCCGTCTGCTATCCCTCAATATGTTCTGTCTGCTATCCCTCAATCTCTTCCGGCTGCTATTCCTCAAATTGTTCATTCTGCTATCCCTCAATCTGTTCTGTCTGCTATCCCTCAATCTCTTCCGGCTGCTATCCCTCAAACTGTTCATTCTGCTATCCCTCAATCTGTTCAGTCTGCTATCCCTCAGTCTGCTCCGGCTGCTATCCCTCAATATGTTCCGGCTGCTATCACTCAATCTGTTCAGTCTGCTATCCCTCAATCTGTTCCGGCTCCTGTCCTCAATCAGTTCCTGCTGCTATACCTCAATCTGATCCAGCTGCTATCCCTCAATCAGTTTTTTCCTGTTGGATGAGATGAGAAGTGATGTGCGTGACTCTTTTTCTGTAGGATGGTATGAAACCTCTAGAGGACCTGGACCAATCTTCCGGTAATGTGTGGGTCAAACAATGCAGCAACTCTTCCATTCTAATACAAAACATTTGTACTCAACATTTGGTTTTGTGATTAAAACCGTCAGTGCATGTTGTTATCTCTTGTCAGACAAGGTGATCTCTTGTCAGACAAGGTTAACTATAGACAGACAAGGTTAACTCTAGTCAGACAAGGTTAACTATAGACAGAGAAGGTTATCTCTAGTCAGACAAGGTTATCTCTAGTCAGACACGGTTAACTCTAGTCAGACAAGGTTATCTCTAGTCAGACAAGGTTAACACTAGTCAGACAAGGTTAACTATAGACAGACAAGGTTAACTCTAGTCAGACAAGGTTAACTATAGTCAGACAAGGTTAACTCTAGTCAGACAAGGTTAACTATAGACAGACAAGGTTAACTCTAGTCAGACAAGGTTAACTCTAGTCAGACAAGGTTAACTATAGACAGACAAGGTTAACTCTAGTCTGACAAGGTTAACTCTAGTCAGACAAGGTTAACTATAGACAGACAAGGTTAACTCTAGTCTGACAAGGTTAACTCTAGTCAGACAAGGTTAACTCTAGATAGACAAGGTTAACACTAGTCAGACAAGGTTAACTCTAGATAGATAACTTTAACACTAGTCAGACAAGGTTAACTCTAGATAGACAAGGTTAACACTAGTCAGACAAGGTTAACTCTAGATAGATAACTTTAACACTAGTCAGACAAGGTTAACTCTAGATAGATAACTTTAACACTAGTCAGACAAGGTTAACTCTAGATAGATAACTTTAACACTAGTCAGACAAGGTTAACTCTAGTCTGACAAGGTTAACTCTAGTCAGACAAGGTTAACTCTAGATAGACAAGGTTAACACTAGTCAGACAAGGTTAACTCTAGTCTGACAAGGTTAACTCTAGTCAGACAAGGTTAACTCTAGACAGACAAGGTTAACTCTAGATAGATAACTTTAACACTAGTCAGACAAGGTTAACTATAGACAGACAAGGTTAACTCTAGATAGATAACTTTAACACTAGTCAGACAAGGTTAACTATAGACAGACAAGGTTAACTCTAGATAGACAAGGTTAACACTAGTCAGACAAGGTTAACTCTAGATAGATAACTTTAACACTAGTCAGACAAGGTTAACTCTAGATAGATAACTTTAACACTAGTCAGACAAGGTTAACTCTAGATAGATAACTTTAACACTAGTCAGACAAGGTTAACTCTAGATAGATAACTTTAACACTAGTCAGACAAGGTTAACTCTAGATAGATAACTTTAACACTAGTCAGACAAGGTTAACTCTAGATAGATAACTTTAACACTAGTCAGACAAGGTTAACTCTAGATAGATAACTTTAACACTAGTCAGACAAGGTTAACTCTAGATAGATAACTTTAACACTAGTCAGACAAGGTTAACTCTAGATAGATAACTTTAACACTAGTCAGACCACTCCAGTGCTGTTTTCAAAGGGAGTAAATATGTAATGTCATGGATGCACGCACATATACCCTACCCCTGTCCCAATTCTCTGAGGATATTTTTGCGAACATGTGTGTGTGAGTGCGTACATGGGTATGTACATGAGTGTGTGTGTATGTGTGTGTGTTTCCCAAAGCTGTTGTGTCTTTCTGGTGGGCTTGTCAGGGACCTTTCACCCCCAGCCAGTCATCTGAATGATCCAGAGGAGAGGGTGGGTCTGTCTGTAAACCACAGAGGGTCCAGAGGAGAGGGTGGGTCTGTCTGTATACCAGAGGGTCCAGAGGAGAGGGTGGGTCTGTCTGTATTACCACAGAGGGTCCAGAGGAGAGGGTGGGTCTGTCTGTATTACCACAGAGGGTCCAGAGGAGAGGGTGGGTCTGTCTGTATTACCACAGAGGGTCCAGAGGAGAGGGTGGGTCTGTCTGTATTACCACAGAGGGTCCAGAGGAGAGGGTGGGTCTGTCTGTATTACCACAGAGGGTCCAGAGGAGAGGGTGGGTCTGTCTGTATACCACAGAGGGTCCAGAGGAGAGGGTGGGTCTGTCTGTATACCACAGAGGGTCCAGAGGAGAGGGTGGGTCTGTCTGTATACCACAGAGGGTCCATCCAGAGGAGAGGGTGGGTCTGTATGTATTACCATCATGCATGCACACATAGTACTGGTATTGGGTGGCCCCAGTGGGAATCAAACCTACGATCCTGGGGTTGGAAGTGCCATGCTCTATCAACTGAGCCACACAGGACCAGAATCTGATATATAGTGAGCTGAAATGTTGTGACATCTATCTCAGATGGTGAGGGGATTTGTAGGGTTATATTTTTACATCCAAGCATCACTTCTGGGAATCCAGGCATCTTTGACATCGCTCAATAAAGCAGTCAATGTCTAAAGGGAATATCTCTCCCTACTGTAGCCTTGGCAATGGAATAGAAGACCCCAGCAAGCTACTGTAGCCTTGGCAATGGAATAGAAGACTCCATCAAGCTACTGTAGCCTTGGCAAGGGAATAGAAGACCCCAGCAAGCTACTGTAGCCTTGGCAAGGGAATAGAAGACCTCAGCAAGCTACTCTAGCCTTGGCAAGGGAATAGAAGACTCCAGCAAGCTACTGTAGCGTCAGCTTCTGCTAAATATTGCTTGTTGACAGACAGATACAGTGTTAGACTCCAAGCTGCATGTTGACGGGGAGACAGTGTTAGACTTCAAGCTGCTTGTTGACAGACAGATACAGTGTTAGACTTCAAGCTGCTTGTTGACAGACAGATACAGTGTTAGACTCCAAGCTGCTTGTTGACCGACAGATACAGTGTTAGACTCCAAGCTGCTTGTTGACAGACAGATACAGTGTTAGACTCCAAGCTGCTTGTTGACAGACAGATACAGTGTTAGACTCCAAGCTGCTTGTTGACAGGGAGACAGTGTTAGACTCTAAGCTGCTTGTTGACAGGGAGACAGTGTTAGACTCTAAGCTGCTTGTTGACAGACAGATACAGTGTTAGACTCCAAGCTGCTTGTTGACAGGGAGACAGTGTTAGACTCTAAGCTGCTTGTTGACAGACAGATACAGTGTTAGACTCCAAGCTGCTTGTTGACAGGGAGACAGTGTTAGACTCTAAGCCATCTCTCTGCTGAAAAGATAAACAGAAAATGTGATTTCTACAACACCTTTCCTGAAGCGATCAACATTCAGGGTAAGACTCACATTCTAATGAAATATCTATACTAAAATAAATGACACTACCCACACACTGTATAATGTGGTTCATAAAAGTGGTCACTTTTATTTCATTTTCCCTCAATGTTTTGTCTAAGAGAAACATTTGTTGTTACAGTATTGATGCTCATGAATTGTCACACTATTTTATGCCATGTTCAAGTTGTCATTTCTGTGGAGAACAGAGAGTTGTCCCAAAGAACAGCTGAAGAGACACAGAACACTTACAGATTGCTTAAAGAAGTCAGTGGTCCCAAATCATTACAAGTGAGTCATATCTACGTGATTACAGTAAGGCAAGCTCACACAACACTGAAGGTGCAGATGATGAAACACACAACCAGTTTTAACAATGACATCTACATGTACACAGAATCACACTCATTCACACCAGACGTACACACGCGTAAGCAGGCCACGTACTTGCTCACACACACGAGCACGCACACAGACACACACCAAAGTACAATCTCTCCATTTATTTTAAATGAGAACAATAATTTCACACTGATACTATCTTTACATCATAAATCTACAGACACAATAAAGGTACATTACATACAAAAATCTGAAATATCTCAAAATATACAATTATTATATACAGCTCAAGTATTCACCTTGTCACTTACTATATAGATATATTCAATGTGGATTGACAGAATGTACAGAGTAAATACACAGAATAAAGTGGGACGTGATGTTCCATGGTTCCTCACCCTGAACCTAGTCGAAACTGTAACCCATACAGCTAATACAAACTTCAGCTAAATTTAGCCACCACTAGCTAACACTCAATGGAAGTGAACGGGGCATATAGACTACTTTCAGGGTGAGGAACCATCTAACATCAAGTTGTACAATCCTGAACTTCCCCTTTAAGTACTGTAGTTAATGATCAATCACAGAATAAAGCATATTATCACTATTAAATAAATGCGGGCGCAGTGGTCTAAGACACTGCATCTCAGTGCTAGAGGCGTCACTACAGACAACCTGGTTCAAATCCAGACTGTATCACAACTGGCCGTGATTGGGAGTCCCATAGGGCGGTGCACAATTGGCCCAGCGTCGTGTCGTCCGGCCAGTGTAGGCTGTCATTGTAAATAAGAATTTGTTCTTAGTTAAATAAAAAAAATATTTTTTATTTAACCTTAATTATAGGTTACCCGACTTTCTCTGTTTCCTATTTCTATCATGTTAAATACCACTATCAGTATTGACCATCAGTATTGACCATCAGTAGATATTTACTGGTAGTTCCCTTGTTGGTGTAGCCTACATTATTGTTTCATTTACCTTCATTTTCTTCCTCTGTAAATGGCTAGGTAGCCTAGTGGTTAGAGTGTTGGGCCAGTAACTGAAATGTCACTGGTTTGAATACCCGAGCTGACAAAAAGTAAAAAAAAAAAAAAAACTGTCAATGTGTCTTTGAGCAAGGCATTTAACCCTAATCTGCTCCAGGGACTGACCCTGTAGGTAGGCTGTTATTGTAAAAAATAATCTTGAGGATTATTTAATTTAGCAGTTGATGTTGAAACAGAGATAAATATGCATATATTAAGATTAAGGCTTTCTTTCATTGATCCCTATATTCTGAACCTGTTCTCAAAATGTATTCTAGTCTGTCAACAAAATTCTAATTAAAAGTAAACCATATTTAAGATCAATGTATTGAAAACTCTATTGATTGGAAACTCCACAAGAAAATCTGTTGGCCAGCAAGTGAGAGGGTTTTCAAGGCCTGAATGACATTTATTCAACACCCGCAAGGGAACCACGTCTGCAAAGCCTGTTATGTACCTTCATAAGGTAAGTCTGAATACCAACTACTGAGAAGTGTGTAGGAAAGGTGAGGTAGGAAAGGTGTGGTAGGAAAGGTGAGGTAGGAAAGGTGTGGTAGGAAAGGTGTCCTCCTGGGTATTGTCAGACCAGACAGACAGACAGACAGACAGACAGACAGACATACATACATACATACATACATACATACATACATACATACATACATACATACATACATACATACATACATACATACATACATACAGCTACTCCTGGGTAGTGTCAGACCAGACAGCTCCTCCTGGGTAGTGTCAGACCAGACAGCTCCTCCTGGGTAGTGTCAGACCAGACAGCTCCTCCTGGGTAGTGTCAGACCAGACAGACAGACAGTACTGTATGATGGTATCAAAATGACTGACTGATACTATTCCCCCTCTCTCTCTCTCTCTCTCTCTCTCTCCCTCTCTCTCTCCTGTGGGTGTGATCCACAAGCCTATTTGCTGGTAGCAATGTTATAATATATTCTGTTCTCTCGGATCCTTTGTGCTTCCACAGTAGTGCTATGTGCTTCAAATGTGTGCTTTACTGCTGAAATCTAGAGGGATTCTATGTTTGTGCCTGCACTTTAGATGCTGTGCTATTTGTGTTCTGGGTATTCTGTATTGTGTGGCCATCATTACATATATCACTTCTAATAGTATCACATAAATAGAAAACACATTTAATAACAGTCCTGTTGTGACCACTGCTGCAGACAGACAAGACATGCTCTGTCGCTGATTTTCTGTTCAACTCCAGGGTCTCTACCTGCTATAAAGTCATTGATGTTCAACTCCAGGGTCTCTACCTGCTATAAAGTCATTGATGTTCAACTCCAGGGTCTCTACCTGCTGTTTTGATATCAAAGCCTCATATACTACCCACCATTGCGACCTGTATTCTCTCATTGGCTGGCCCTCACTACATATTCGTTGCCAAACACACTGGCTCCAGGTCATCTATAAGTCTTTACTAGGTAAAACCCCGCCTTATCTCAGCTCGCTGGTCACCATAGCAACACCAACCCGTAGCATGCGCTCCAGCAGGTATATTTCACTGGTCACCCCCAAAGCCAACACCTCCTTTGGCCGCCATTCCTTCCAGTTCTCTGCTGCCAATGACTGGAACGAATTGCAAAAATCCTTGACACTAGAGGTTCCTATCTCCCTCACTAACTTTAAGCATCAGCTGTCAAAGCTGCTTATCGATCACTGCACCTGTACATAGCCCTTCTGTAAATAGCCCACACTACTACCTCATCCCCATATTTATTGTATTATTTCGCTCATTTTGCACTCCAGTATCTCTATTTGCACATCATAATTTGCACATCCTTCATTCCCGTGTTAATGCTAACCTGTAATTTATTTCACCACTATGGTCTATTTATTGTCCTACCTCCTAACCTTACTGCATTTTGCATTACATTTACACTCTGTATATAGATTCTCTATTGTGTTATTGACTGTACGTTTGTTTATTCTCATGTGTAACTCTGTGTTGTTGTTTTTGTCGCACTGCTTTGCTTTGTCTTGTCCAGGTCGCAGTTGTAAATGAGAACTTGCTCTCAACTGACCTACCTGGTTAAATAAAGGTGAAATGTGATATAAAAAAAAATAAATAAAGTAATTGGTGTTCAACTCCAGGGTCTCTACCTGCTATAAAGTCATTGATGTTCAACTCCAGGGTCTCTACCTGCTATAAAGTCATTGATGTTCAACTCCAGGGTCTCTACCTGCTATAAAGTCATTGATGTTCAACTCCAGGGTCTCTACCTGCTATAAAGTGCTCTCGTGGCTGGGACTACAGACTACATAACAACACTACATAATGCCTCCATAAAGACAACTTTAAAAAGGCTGTCAGACAACAGGTTGACCATAGCCTGTATCAACATTATAAACCATCAACAGGTTGACCATAGCCTGCATCAACATTATAAACCATCAACAGGTTGACCATAGCCTGCATCAACATTATAAACCATCAACAGGTTGACCATAGCCTGTATCAACATTATAAACCATCAACAGGTTGACCATAGCCTGTATCAACATTATAAACCATCAACAGGTTGACCATAGCCTGCATCAACATTATAAACCATCAACAGGTTGACCATAGCCTGCATCAACATTATAAACCATCAACAGGTTGACCATAGCCTGCATCAACATTATAAACCATCAACAGGTTGACCATAGCCTGCATCAACATTATAAACCATCAACAGGTTGACCATAGCCTGTATCAACATTATAAACCATCAACAGGTTGACCATAGCCTGTATCAACATTATAAACCATCAACAGGTTGACCATAGCCTGTATCAACATTATAAACCATCAACAGGTTGACCATAGCCTGCATCAACATTATAAACCATCAACAGGTTGACCATAGCCTGTATCAACATTATAAACCATCAACAGGTTGACCATAGCCTGTATCAACATTATAAACCATCAACAGTTTGACCATAGCCTGTATCAACATTATAAACCATCAACAGGTTGACCATAGCCTGCATCAACATTATAAACCAACCATCTCTGGGTTGGCTGTCAGCAACAGCTTGGATGTATCTCATTCTCAATCTGTCCTCTCATAATTGTACCCCCTTCAACTGCACTGTTTGGAAAACATTTAACCTGGTCAGTTTTATTAGATCAGTGCAATGAAGGAGAGGGTGGAGTTTTATTTAAAGACACAGTGTGCTCTTTGTGTCATCACTGTTTTCAGGGAGGGGCAGGAGGCACACACATACTGCCAGCTACTCCTCTGATGGCCAACAGTGCCACACTGCGGCACAAGTCTTCTATTGCAACAACAAAAAATGTATTTCATTTTGTACACTACAGTATGATAGACTACATTATACACATAATAGTTATTAATACACAGTATCATACAAATATCTCAACCATCAAAATAAAAATGTATTTTTTTTTTTAAAAACTTGACATTTCACATAAATAAATATATTATTAGTGCCATTGATTGATCAGAGTGCTTTTGAAGAAGATTATTAGAGGAATGTACAATAATAATTAACCCTTCATTTCCCATTTAACCATTTCTGAAAAACGGTCAACCGAAATCCCCATATATAATGGCTTGGCGGCACACCTGGGTAGTGTTCAATAGTTCACACCGTAGCAAAACATTTTGCAACAGAAAACTACAATTTGTGCTCAAATATTCAGGTAGTACCTTAGTACACATTCAGGCTGTACCTTCCTGTTTCAATCGTTTTTTAACAGTTGGTTTCACTCGCTTCTAATTGTTTTGTCCTTAAATGAACACAACCCGGCATGATAACAGCTGGTTTCACTCTGTTTCTAAACGTTTTCTCCCGAATGAACACAACCCGGCATGATAACAGCTGGTTTCACTCTGTTTCTAAACGTTTTCTCCCGAATGAACACAACCCGGCATGATAACAGCTGGTTTCACTCTGTTTCTAAACGTTTTCTCCCGAATGAACACAACCCGTCTTGATAACAGCTGGTTTCACTCTGCTTCTAAACATTTTCTCCATAATATACGCAAACCGGCTTGGTAACAGCTGGTTGACAAGATATCACAGGAGGATTCATCACCATGGCACTGCGTTGCCGGGGCCGGTTGCCAACGTCTGGACAAGCTTCCCCTGGGTATCACAGTTCTATTTATAATACTGGGGTCACCTTGGCTGGCCGTGGGAGCGCGCACATGCACGCATTCACTACGACAAACATACACACACACGCTGCCTGATGATCAAACGCTAGCTGATTGGCTAATCTGCGCTCAGATAAATCACCCCCTGCCTGCTTTCTAAGACTGAATTAAAATGGGGCCCTCCTTCTACTTCTGTGCCTCTGAGTGATGGAGGACAAGGACTGACAGCAACATTGGTAGAGGCTCTGTTTGACTTGTAAGGGCCATGGTTTGAATGTATCAGAGGAGATGTGGGGAGGTTTGTTTTAGATTAGAATGAAAGTGTGTTAAGGCTCAGAGATACTCTATGTTATGGGGAGTGGGGGGGGGGGGGTGTTGGGGGGGCTGTGCTTTACAGCTAGGTGAACTGTAGAGGGGGGGGGGACTGTGTTTTACAGCTAGGTGAACAGTAGAGATGAGGGGGGGGACTGTGTTTTACAGCTAGGTGAACAGTAGAGGGGGGGGGGGGACTGTGTTTTACAGCTAGGTGAACAGTAGAGATGAGGGGGGGGACTGTGTTTTACAGCTAGGTGAACAGTAGAGATGGGGGGGACTGTGTTTTACAGCTAGGTGAACAGTAGAGATGAGGGGGGGGACTGTGTTTTACAGCTAGGTGAACAGTAGAGATGGGGGGGGCTGTGTTTTACAGCTAGGTGAACAGTAGAGATGAGGGGGGGGGACTGTGTTTTACAGCTAGGTGAACAGTAGAGATGGGGGGGGCTGTGTTTTACAGCTAGGTGAACAGTAGAGGGGGGGACTGTGTTTTACAGCTAGGTGAACAGTAGAGGGGGGGCTGTGTTTTACAGCTAGGTGAACAGTAGAGGGGGGGGCTGTGTTTTACAGCTAGGTGAACAGTAGAGGGGGGGCTGTGTTTTACAGCTAGGTGAACAGTAGAGATGAGGGGGGGGACTGTGTTTTACAGCTAGGTGAACAGTAGAGGGGGGGCTGTGTTTTACAGCTAGGTGAACAGTAGAGATGAGGGGGGGGACTGTGTTTTACAGCTAGGTGAACAGTAGAGATGAGGGGGGGGACTGTGTTTTACAGCTAGGTGAACAGTAGAGATGAGGGGGGGCTGTGTTTTACAGCTAGGTGAACAGTAGAGATGGGGGGGGGGACTGTGTTTTACAGCTAGGTGAACAGTAGAGATGAGGGGGGGGACTGTGTTTTACAGCTAGGTGAACAGTAGAGATGGGGGGGGGGACTGTGTTTTACAGCTAGGTGAACAGTAGATGGGGGGGGACTGTGTTTTACAGCTAGGTGAACAGTAGAGATGAGGTGGGGGACTGTGTTTTACAGCTAGGTGAACAGTAGAGATGAGGGGGGGGCTGTGTTTTACAGCTAGGTGAACAGTAGAGATGGGGGGGGCTGTGTTTTACAGCTAGGTGAACAGTAGAGATGAGGGGGGGGCTGTGTTTTACAGCTAGGTGAACAGTAGAGATGAGGGGGGGGACTGTGTTTTACAGCTAGGTGAACAGTAGAGATGAGGGGGGGGACTGTGTTTTACAGCTAGGTGAACAGTAGAGATGAGGGGGGGCTGTGTTTTACAGCTAGGTGAACAGTAGAGATGGGGGGGGGGACTGTGTTTTACAGCTAGGTGAACAGTAGAGATGAGGGGGGGGACTGTGTTTTACAGCTAGGTGAACAGTAGAGATGGGGGGGGGGACTGTGTTTTACAGCTAGGTGAACAGTAGATGGGGGGGGACTGTGTTTTACAGCTAGGTGAACAGTAGAGATGAGGTGGGGGACTGTGTTTTACAGCTAGGTGAACAGTAGAGATGAGGGGGGGGCTGTGTTTTACAGCTAGGTGAACAGTAGAGATGGGGGGGGCTGTGTTTTACAGCTAGGTGAACAGTAGAGATGAGGGGGGGGCTGTGTTTTACAGCTAGGTGAACAGTAGATGGGGGGGGACTGTGTTTTACAGCTAGGTGAACAGTAGAGATGAGGTGGGGGACTGTGTTTTACAGCTAGGTGAACAGTAGAGATGAGGGGGGGGGACTGTGTTTTACAGCTAGGTGAACAGTAGAGATGAGGGGGGGGACTGTGTTTTACAGCTAGGTGAACAGTAGAGATGAGGGGGGGGCTGTGTTTTACAGCTAGGTGAACAGTAGAGATGAGGGGGGGGACTGTGTTTTACAGCTAGGTGAACAGTAGAGATGAGGGGGGGGCTGTGTTTTACAGCTAGGTGAACAGTAGAGATGAGGGGGGGGACTGTGTTTTACAGCTAGGTGAACAGTAGAGATGAGGGGGGGACTGTGTTTTACAGCTAGGTGAACAGTAGAGATGAGGGGGGGGACTGTGTTTTACAGCTAGGTGAACAGTAGAGATGAGGGGGGGACTGTGTTTTACAGCTAGGTGAACAGTAGAGATGAGGGGGGGGACTGTGTTTTACAGCTAGGTGAACAGTAGAGATGAGGGGGGGGACTGTGTTTTACAGCTAGGTGAACAGTAGAGGGGGGACTGTCTCTGGAATGGTTGTGTTGTGTTTGATAGATAGGGTTTCTTGTGCTTCAGTCATCAAATCAATCATAGTTCGGACTCCGGCGAATTAATATTCTGATAACCCGTCTTGGTTGGTGTCCCGGTACCATATCCAGCTGTGTTGGTCATCTCCTGGGCTCCGCCGGGCCCCAGGTATGAGTGGTGAGAGGGCATGGGTGAGGGGTTGGGGCTGGGGCTGGGGGTGCCTTTACTGAGGATGAAGCGGGACTCGTTCTCGTCCTCTAGGCCAGAGAGGTCCTTGGTCATGCCTTTACGGTAAGAAACTGACAGCTTATTGGAGCCATCAGAGAGCAGGTTGAAGTGGCGGGCGATGAAGACGCAGGGGAGAGGAAGCATGGCGGCGATGATGAGGGAGTATGCCACGCCCAGAGCCCATGGAGGGTAGGAGAGGAACTTCTCTGACGCCTAGCAGGGGGAGGAGGAGAAGGAAGAAACGTTAAGATACAGATTCAGAAAAGCTTTTAATGTCCCAAACATCACACTTTATATTCAGGACAAAAAGTTAATTTTCTTGGCAAGATTGTTTTGCAGTATTACTTACATGCCTTATTGCAAACAGGATGCATGTTTTGGAATATTTGTATTCTTCGTCTCTGGCAACTGAGTTAGGAAGTGACTGGGTGTATTGACACACCATCAAAAGCCTAAATAATAACTAAATAATAATATCAAAGGGATATTCAGTATCTGTTTTAAAAATATATATATGATCATTTACTTTTTTTTTTTTTACACATCTACCAATCGCTGCCCTTCTTTACGAGGCATTGAAAAACCTCCCTAGTCTTTGTGGTTGAATCTGTGCTTAACATTCCCTACTTGACTGAGGGACCTTACAGATAATTGTATGTGTGGGACACAGAGATGAGGTAGACATTCAAAAATCATGTTAAGCACTGTTACTGGACACAGAATGAGTCCATGCAACTTATTATGTGACTTGTTAAGCTAATATTTACTCCTGAACTTATATAGGCTTGCCATAACAAAGGGGTTGAATACTTACTGACTCAAGACATTGTAGCTTTTAATTTTCTATTAATTTAGAAACAATTTTAAGAACAAAATTAAAGGTGTGTAAATACTTTCTGAAGACACTGTACATAAAGTGAAGCGATCAGTGATAAGGAGGACAAGCTTGAGTCAACCAGGATGAGATCATTTTCAGGTAAATTTGTGTGAATACAAAGATGCTTCAAAACCGGTGCCGGTTAGGTGAGTTGGATGGATTAGTACACATGCCATTGAGCTAAACTGGTGTAACAGAGGTAAAGATTCACTGACCAGTTCTTCCACCCAGGCGTTGTACCCTGCAGGACTGACGGCCATCTCTATCACAGTGGCAATGATGAGCACGGTGAGACAGGCAGGAGACACATACTTCCACATATAGAAATAGAAAGAGTAGGGCCTGAAACCCAACATGTCCTCTAGGTCCTGCATGAACCTGAGAGACAGAGATAGGGGGAAGGAGAGAGAGACAGAGACAGAGGGAAGGAAGGAGAGAGAGAGAGAGAGAGAGAGAGAGAGAGAGAGAGAGGGAAGGAGAGAGGGAGAGAGAGAGGGAAGGAGAGAGAGAGAGAAAGAGAGAGGGAGAGGGACAGATGAACAAGTGAGTTTTAAGCACATTCAAGCACAAAGCCATTTCTCCTAGGCACTGCTGTAAATGTTATGCATCCAGTACCTCTTGGTGCCGTAGATCCAGGCCACAGATATATTCTCCAGTATGACCACTACAGTGAGAGGCAGGCCGGCTGAGTAGTCATCAAACATGGTCACAAAGTAGTTCCCAGAACGCTGGACGAACAGCAGGCCACAGAAGAACGCCACAATGCAACAACCAACTGAGAAGAGGAGGATGAGGAGGAGGAGGAGGAGGAGGAAGAGGAGGAAGAGAGAAGGAGGAGGAAGAGAGAAGGAGGAGGAGGAAGAGAGAAGGAGGAGGAGGAAGAGGAGGAAGAGAGAAGGAGGAGGAGGAAGAGAGAAGGAGCAGGAGGAGGACAAGGAGGAAGATGAGGAAGAGAGAAGGAGGAGCAGGAAAACGAGGAAGAGAGAAGGAGGAGGAGGAAGAGGAGGAAGAGAGAAGGAGGAAGAGGAGGAAGAGAGAAGGAGGAAGATGAGGAAGAGGAGGAAGAGATAAGGAGGAGCAGGAAGAGGAAGAAGAGAGAAGGAGGAGGAGGAGGAAGATGAGGAAGAGGAGGGGGAAACATTAATAATCATACATACAGACCACAGAAGAAGGCTACGATGCAACTGCCCATTGAGAGAGGAAGACTAGAGAAAGATAAGATAAGTCATTTCTGATGCTTACAAATTCAAAGTAAGGCATACAAGATATATTCTCTTTCAACAGCCGTTTGCTGATGCCAACAGACCTTTGACTTCTGACTGATAAAGAATAAATCAACCAACCAATCAACCAACCAACCAAACAACCAACCAATAGAAGCCTCACCACAGAGGAACTCCTTGCGTATCTTGGGGAAGGCGTCCAGTACAGGTGTTGTGATCCCTGTCATGGTGCCGATCATGGACCCCAGCCCCAGGTTAATCAGCATGAAGAAGAACATGACAGACCAGAATGGAGAGGCAGGGAAGTGGGTCATGGCCTCAGTGAAGGCAATGAAGGCCAGGCCTGTTCCCTGCACTGCCTAGAGAAAGAGAGAGAGAGGGAAAGAGAAGGACAGAGAGATGTTTTATTGATGTCCAGACAAACATACCTTGTTGAGTTCGTCCTCCAGTATACAGGGGTCCAGAAAAACATACCTTGTTGAGTTCGTCCTCCAGTATACAGGGGTCCAGTCCCAGCTGATCGAAGCTGTCCTCCTTGACAGTCTTGATCACTCCATAAATCTCCTGATAGTCCACAGCCGACAAGTGAGAGAAGTTGACGTGGGGAGGGATGAGATCATGGCTCAACACACCTGTGTTCAGGTAACGTAGGATCTTCTCAGCATTCCTGTAGAAAGGAGGAGAGAGAAGCGGAGGAAAGAGTTAGTGTTGTAAGACAGAGATCTCATCTAGCTGCATTCATATAGTAACAGGTAGGAAAGAGAGATCTCATCTAGCTGCATTCATATATTAAGGTAGGAAAGACAGAGGGGGTAAGGTTAGTGCTGAAAGAGATTGACTCTATTTTACAATGACAATATTCGATTAGTTATTTGAGTTTGACAAAATTATTAGAGTTTGGTTGAGTTTTCTGTTGACAAGTGACATCGGAATTTAAACAAACACGGATTAAGCCAACGTCTGCAGTGTTTACAGAGATCACCATCTCAGCCAACGTCTGCAGTGTTTACAGAGATCACCATCTCAGCCAACGTCTGCAGTGTTTACAGAGATCACCATCTCAGCCAACGTCTGCAGTGTTTACAGAGATCACCATCTCAGCCAACGTCTGCAGTGTTTACAGAGATCACCATTG
>CM042399.1:36042464-36079964 GCA_023634145.1 Thymallus thymallus | reverse complement strand
ATTTCACCACTATGACCTATTTATTGTCCTACCTTCCTAACCTTACTGCATTTTGCACTACATTTGCACTCTGTATATATATTCTCTATTGTGTTATTGACTGTATGTTTGTTTATTCTCATGTGTAACTCTGTGTTGTTTTTTGTCGCACTGCTTTGCTTTGTCTTGGCCAGGTCGCAGTTGTAAATGAGAACTTGTTCTCAACTGGCCTATCTGGTTAAAAAAAGGTGGGGGAAAAAAGTATATATATATATATATATACTGTATATATATTCTGTAATAACAACTCAATGGATCTCTTGAGCCTTTGAGAACAATTTCAACAATATCCTTTTCATGTAACCCCTCCCCCACTGTCTTTTCATGTAACCCCTCCCCCACTGTCTTTTCATGTAACCCCTCCCCCACTGTCTTTTCATGTAACCCCTCCCCCACAGTCTTTTCATGTAACCCCTCCCCCACAGTCTTTTCATGTAACCCCTCCCCCACAGTCTTTTCATGTAACCCCTCCCCCACTGTCTTTTCATGTAACCCCTCCCCCACTGTCTTTTCATGTAACCCCTCCCCCACTGTCTGACCACAGATAGAATCATGCTACAACAACATACAGTAAAATGCCCCCGGCCTTCAACCTTTCCTGAGTCATATACAGTGCTTTCGGAAAGTATTCAGACCCCTTGACTTTTTCCACATTTTGTAAACAGTGTTCTATTCTACACACAATACCCCATAATGACAAAGTGAAAACAGGTTTTTTGACATTTTTGCAAATGCATAACAAATAAAACAGAAATACTTTTCAGATCCTTTGCTATGAGACTCAATATTGAGCTCAGTTACATCCTGTTTCCATTGATCATCCTTGAGATGTTTCTAAAACTTCAAATTCAATGGATTGTCATGAAGTTGAAGGACATTGTCTGTAGAGCTCCGAGACAGGATTGTATCAAGGCACAAATCTGGGGAAGGGTACCAAAAAATGTCTGCAGCATTGAAGGTCCCCAAGAACACAGTGGCCTCCATCATTCTTTTTTGGGGATCAGCTTTAATATTGCGGATAGATTGTTGCTTCCATCAATGTAATTGTCTGCATCATTTCCAATCCCCCATATATTTTTGGGGTTAAATGTATATACAGTGGGGAGAACAAGTATTTGATACACTGCCGATTTTGCAGGTTTTCCCACTTACAAAGCATGTGGAAGTCTGTAATTTTTATCATAGGTACTCTTCAACTGTGAGTGACGGAATCTAAAACAAAAATCCAGAAAATCACATTGTATGATTTTTAAGTAATTAATTTGCATTTTATTGCATGACATAAGTATTTGATACATCAGAAAAGCAGAACTTAATATTTGGTACAGAAACCTTTGTTTGCAATTACAGAGATCATACGTTTCCTGTAGTTCTTGACCAGGTTTGCACACACTGCAGCAGGGATTTTGGCCCACTCCTCCATACAGACCTTCTCCAGATCCTTCAGGGTTCGGGGCTGTCGCTGGGCAATACAGACTTTCAGCTCCCTCCAAAGATTTTCTATTGGGTTCAGGTCAGGAGACTGGCTAGGCCACTCCAGGACCTTGAGATGCTTCTTACAGAGCCACTCCTTAGTTGCCCTGGCTATGTGTTTCGGGTCGTTGTCATGCTGGAAGACCCAGCCACGACCCATCTTCAATGCTCTTACTGAGAGAAGGAGGTTGTTGGTCAAGATCTCGCGATACATGGCTCCATCCATCCTCCCCTCAATACGGTGCAGTCGTCCTGTCCCCTTTGCAGAAAAGCATCCCCAAAGAATGATGTTTCCACCTCCATGCTTCACGTTTGGGATGGTGTTCTTGGGGTTGTACTCATCCTTCTTCTTCCTCCAAACACGGCAAGTGGAGTTTAGACCAAAAAGCTCTATTTTTGTCTCAGCAGACCACATGACCTTCTCCCATTCCTCCTCTGGATCATCCAGATGGTCATTGGCAAACTTCAGACGGGCCTGGACATGCGCTGGCTTGAGCAGGGGGACCTTGCGTGCGCTGCAGGATTTTAATCCATGACGGCGTAGTGTGTTACTAATGGTTTTCTTTGAGACTGTGGTCCCAGCTCTCTTCAGGTCATTGACCAGGTCCTGCCGTGTAGTTCTGGGCTGATCCCTCACCTTCCTCATGATCATTGATGCCCCACGAGGTGAGATCTTGCATGGTGCCCCAGACCGAGGGAGATTGACCGTCATCTTGAACTTCTTCCATTTTCTAATAATTGCGCCAACAGTTGTTGCCTTCTCACCAAGCTGCTTGCCTATTGTCCTGTAGCCCATCCCAGCCTCGTGCAGGTCTACAATTTTATCCCTGATGTCCTTACACAGCTCTCTGGTCTTAGCCATTGTGGAGAGGTTGGAGTCTGTTTGATTGAGTGTGTGGACAGGTGTCTTTTATACAGGTAACGAGTTCAAACAGGTGCAGTTAATACAGGTAATGAGTGGAGAACAGGAGGGCTTCTTAAAGAAAAACTAACAGGTCTGTGAGAGCCGGAATTCTTACTGGTTAGTAGGTGATCAAATACTTATGTCATGCAATAAAATGCAAACTAATTATTTAAAAATCATACAATGTGATTTTCTGGATTTCTGTTTTAGATTCCGTCTCTCACAGTTGAAGTGTACCTATGATAAAAATTACAGACCTCTACATGCTTTGTAAGTACGAAAACCTGCAACATCGGCAGTGTATTTTAATGAATTTATTTGCAAATTATGGTGGAAAATAAGTATTTGGTCAATAACAAAAGTTTATTTCAATACTTTGTTATATACCCTTTGTTGGCAATGACAGAGGTCAAATGTTTTCTGTAAGTCTTCACAAGGTTTTCACACACTGTTGCTGGTATTTTGGCCCATTCCTCCATGCAGATCTCCTCTAGAGCAGTGATGTTTCGGGGCTGTCGCTGGGCAACACGGACTTTCAACTCCCTCCAAAGATTTTCTATGGGGTTGAGATCTGGAGACTGGCTAGGCCACTCCAGGACCTTGAAATGCTTCTTACGAAGCCACTCCTTCATTGCCCGGGCGGTGTGTTTGGGATCATTGTCATGCTGAAAGACCCAGCCACGTTTCATATTTAATGCCCTTGCTGATGGAAGGAGGTTTTCACTCAAAATCTCACGATACATGGCCCCATTCATTCTTTCCTTTACACGGATCAGTCGTCCTGGTCCCTTTGCAGAAAAACAGCCCCAAAGCATGATGTTTCCACCCCCATGCTTCACAGTAGGTATGGTGTTCTTTGGATGCAACTCAGCATTCTTTCTCCTCCAAACACGACGAGTTGAGTTTTTACCAAAAAGTCATATTTTGGTTTTATCTGACCATATGACATTCTCCCAATCCTCTTCTGGATCATCCAAATGCTCTCTAGCAAACTTCAGACGGGCCTGGACATGTACTGGCTTAAGCAGGGGGACACGTCTGGCACTGCAGGATTTGAGTCCCTGGCGGCGTAGTGTGTTACTGATGGTAGCCTTTGTTACTTTGGTCCCAGCTCTCTGCAGGTCATTCACTAGTTCCCCCCGTCTGGTTCTGGGATTTTTGCTCACCGTTCTTGTGATCATTTTGACCCCACTGGGTGAGATCTTGCGTGGAGCCCCAGATCGAAGGAGATTATCAGTGGTCTTGTATGTCTTCCATTTCCTAATAATTGCTCCCACAGTTGATTTCTTCACACCAAGCTGCTTACCTATTGCAGATTCAGTCTTCCCAGCCTGGTGCAGGTCTACAATTTTGTTTCGGGTGTCCTTTGACAGCTCTTTGGTCTTGGCCATAGTGGAGTTTGGAGTGTGACTGTTTGAGGTTGTGGACAGGTGTCTTTTATACTGATAACAAGTTCAAACAGGTGCCATTAATACAGGCAACGAGTGGAGGACAGAGGAGCCTCTTAAAGAAGTTACAGGTCTGTGAGAGCCAGAAATCTTGCTTGTTTGTAGGTGACCAAATACTTATTTTCCACCATAATTTGCAAATTCATTCATTCATGTTCCTACAATGTGATTTTCTGGATTTTTTTTTCTCATTTTGTCTCTCATAGTTGAAGTGTACCTATGATGAAAATTACAGGCCTCTCTCATCTTTTTAAGTGGGAGAACTTGCACAATTGGTGGCTGACTAAATACTTTTTTGCCCCACTGTACATACAAACATTCATATACACTTTAAAAATAAAATACCTTCCTTTATTATTCCCCAAACCCTACCATCGCTCGCCCAATTGGAGTAAACTAACTAATAAACATTTTAGCTTCTGCTTCCAGCTTATAGTTCCTTACTTTCTCCCCCTTCCACTTCCCTCTTCCGTTTTTGTGGTAATGCTGCAATTAGTTGGTTGTTATTCTGGGTAGAGCAGACATGTTTTCTGCATGTGAGACATCACTCCACCAGTCCTGTTTAAGATGATACCTTTTTTAAAAGTTGTTACATTTGCTGTATTATTTGTTCTGTATTTTCAGGTGGATTAAGCTGAAATTGCAACCAACTTTCTATGTCTTGTTTAAAAACGAACAATATTTTGGAGATGATTTTGTTTTAAAATAGCCGAAAGTGAGCGGTCGTAATCTGAATAAATGGCCATTCTTGAACATGTGGTGAGACATTTTTACTAATTTACTAGAGAACCATTTTGGATTTAAGTATAACTGTTGTATGACTGATGCCTTTAATGAGAGGTCTAATGCTTTAATGTTTACTAATTGACTAGAGAACCATTTTGGATTTAAGTATAACTGTTGTATGACTGATGCCTTTTAATGAGAGGTCTAATGCTTTAATGTTTAATTATTTCTGCCCTCTGAATTCATATTCCTTATATAGATATGCCTTTTTAATTTTGTCTGGTTTGCCATTCAAATAAAATGTAATATTTTTTGCTCATAATTTAAAAAGCTGTTTCGCTAGGTGTAGGCAAAACAATAAGCAAATAGGTAAACTGTGATATAACTAAAGAGTTAATCAGGGTGAATTTTCCACAAATAGACAGGTGTTTTCCTTTCCATGGTAGCAAGATCTTATCTATTTTTGCTAACTTCCTATAACAATTTATTGGAGTGAGATCATTTCTTTCGGGATATGTATACAGAGTATGTTCACATCTCGTCAGACCATTTTATTGGTAAACTACACGGCCAAACGGAGCAATCCGGGGAGAAGGGCCTTGGTCAGGGAGGTGACAAAGAACCCAATGGTCACTCTGAGAGAGCCAGAGAACCTTCCAGAAAGACAACCATCTCTGCAGCACTCCACCAATCAGGCCTTTATGGTAGAGTGGCCTGACGGAAGCCACTCCTCAGTAAAAGGCACATGACAGCTTGCTTGGAGTTTGCCAAAAGGTACCTAAAGACTCTCAGACGATGAGAAACAAGATTCTCTGATCTGATGAAACCAAGATTGAACTCTTTGGCCTGAATGCCAAGCTTCAAGTCTCGAGGAAACCTGGGACCATCCCTACAGTGAAGCATGGTGGTGGGGATGTTTTTCAGCAGCAGGAACCGAGAGACTAGTCAGGATCGAGGGAAAGATGAACGGAGCAAAGTACAGAGAGATCCTTGATGAAAACCTGCTCCAGAGCGGTCAGGACCTCAGACTGGAGCGATGGTTTAGCTTCCAACAGAACAACCCTAAGCACACAGCCAAGACAATGCAGCTTGTAGCGTCATACCAAAGAAGACTCAAGCCGGTAATCGCTGCCAAAGGTGCTTCAACAAAGTACTGAGTAAAGGATCTGAATACTTATGTAAATATGATATTTCCGTTTTTGCTTTGTCATTATGGGGTATTTTGTGTAGATTGAAGATGAAAAAAACATTTAATCAATTTAAGAATAAGGTTTTAATGTAACAAAATGTGTAAAACATCAAGGGGTCTGAATACTTTCCCAATGCACTGTATAGAGTACCTTCAGATAGAATATATACAGTACACATATACACATGTACACACACACACACACACACACACACACACACACACACACACACACACACACACACACACACACACACACACACACACACACACACACACACACACACACACACACACACACACACAGATGTATATAATAGCTCTCGGCCTGTTACCTTTCCAGATGACTGGATGCCCTTGATCACTGCCAGACAGACGATGAGCCAGGCAGCAAACAGGGACAGGGTCATCCTCCAGTTGAGGCCTCCGCTATCCTCGATGGTACTGGTGATGTTCAGGGTCTGCCGGTACCAGAAGTAGGTGGTGGCAGAAGACTTTTCACACTCTGGCTCGATGACTAGAGGGAGGGAGGGACGGAGGGAGGTGAGAAGGGAGATGGGGGAAGAAAGGGGAGAGGGGAGAGGGGGAGAGGTGGAGAGGGGGAGAGAGGAGAGCTGTGATGTTATATGACGTGATGTGATGTTATATGACGTGCTGTACTGTGATGTTATATGACGTGCTGTGATGTTATACGACGTGCTGTGATGTTATATGACGTGCTGTGATGTTATATGACGTGCTGTGATGTTATATGACGTGCTGTACTGTGATGTTATATGACGTGATGTGATGTTATATGACGTGCTGTGATGTTATATGACGTGATGTGATGTTATATGACGTGCTGTGATGTTATATGACGTGATGTGATGTTATATGACGTGCTGTGATGTTATATGACTTGCTGTGATGTTATATGACGTGCTGTGATGTTATATGACGTGCTGTGATGTTATATGACGTGCTGAGCTGTGATGTTATATGACGTGATGTGATGTTATATGACGTGATGTGATGTTATATGATGTGCTGTACTGTGATGTTATATGACGTGATGTGATGTTATATGACGTGCTGTACTGTGATGTTATATGACGTGCTGTACTGTGATGTTATATGACGTGCTGTGATGTTATATGACGTGCTGTACTGTGATGTTATATGACGTGCTGTACTGTGATGTTATATGACGTGCTGTGATGTTATATGACGTGCTGTGATGTTATATGACGTGATGTGATATGACGTGCTGTACTGTGATATTATATGACGTGCTGTACTGTGATGTTATATGACGTGCTGTGCTGTGTTGTACTACACAATGCTGTACTGGTTGTACTAAAGGATTCTGTACTGTGTTGTACTACAAGATGCTGTGCTGTGTTGTACTACAGGATGCTGTACTGTGTTGTACTACAGGATGCTGTACTGGTTGTACTACAGGATGCTGTACTGGTTGTACTAAAGGATGCTGTACTGTGTTGTACTACAGGATGCTGTACTGTGTTGTACTACAGGATGCTGTACTGTGTTGTACTACAGGATGCTGCACTGTGTCTTGATGTGTTCTCTTTTGCTGTAATGTCCTAAACTGTGCTGTGTGTGTGAACTTACTGGCTTGGCTCCCGTTGACCACCCTGATGGGGCACTCTGCCCAGGGAAGTGGGTACTGGAATGACTGGAAGAAGTAAAAGATACTCCAGCCGATGATCACGTTGTAGTACAGGCCCACGAAACCACACACCTAGAGAGAGACAGAGAAAGAAAGGTAAAACAATCCTTAGTTCTTCCAAGAAATCTCTGTCATTGCTCAATGTTTGTATTGTGGTGTATTTCTACGTGATAAGCCTGTATTCTGGGAACATGAATGGTCTTTTCTCTGTGTTTCACTCTCAGACACTTAGGCAGCCCACAGCAGAAGTTTCTCTGAATCATTTAAGTCCTCTCTGTGCTCTAGGCCTCTATGTATTTATAGCTCCAGAGCAGAGTGGAGCTCCTGGTGCCACATCCAGCCTGCCTCAACCCTCACTGCCCCAGACTACATCCAGCCTGCCTCAACCCTCACTGCCCCAGACTACATCCAGCCTGCCTCAACCCTCACTGCCCCAGACTACATCCAGCCTGCCTCAACCCTCACTGCCCCAGACTACATCCAGCCTGCCTCAACCCTCACTGCCCCAGACTACATCCAGCCTGCCTCAACCCTCACTGCCCCAGACTACATCCAGCCTGCCTCAACCCTCACTGCCCCAGGCTACGTCCAGCCTGCCTCAACCCTCACTGCCCCAGGCTACGTCCAGCCTGCCTCACACATCACTGCCCCCAGGATACGTCCAGCCTGCCTCACACATCACTGCCCCAAGACACATCCAGCCTGCCTCACACATCACTGCCCCAGGCCACATCCAGCCTGCCTCACACATGGTCTGGCTGACTACAGAGTGACTAACTGACAGACTGACAGACTGACTGGCTGACTGGCTGACTCACTCACTCACTCACTGACTGGCTCATTAACTGACTGACTGACTGTAAATGTAGCAGATGTTAGCATGGTGAGTGCCCTGAGATCTAAAGTCTGTCTGACTGGCTGACTGACTCACAGACTGACTGACTGACTGACTCACTGACTCACTGACTGACTAGCTGACTGGCTGACTGACTCATTGACTGACAGACTGACTGACTGACTCACTGACTGACTGACTCACTGAATGGCTCACCCTCTTACTCACTGACTGACTGACTCACTGACTAACTGACTGACTCACCCTCTTACTCACTGACTGACTGGCTGGCTGGCTGTAGCAGATGTGAGCGTGGTGAGTGCCCTGAGATCTAAAGTCTGACTGACTGGCTGACTAACTCACTGACTAACTCACTGGCTGACTGACTCACTGACTCACTGACTGACTGGCTGACTGACTTGTTGACTGACTCACTGGCTGACTGACTCACTGACTCACTGACTGACTCACTGACTGATTGGCTGACTCACTGACTGATTGGCTGACTCACTGACTGACTGGCTGACTGACTGGTTGACTGACTCACTGACTGATTGGCTGACTGACTGGCTGGTAGACTACAGACTGACTGACTGACTGATTGGCTGACTCACTGACTGACTGGCTGACTGACTGGTTGACTGACTCACTGACTGATTGGCTGACTGACTGGCTGGTAGACTACAGACTGACTGACTGACTGCCTCACTGACTGGCTGACTCACTGACTGGCTGACTCACTAACTGACTGAATGACTGACTGACAGACTCGCTGACTGACTGACTGGCTGACTGGCAGGCTGACTGGCTGGCTGACTGGCTGACTGGCTGGCCGACTGACTGGCTGGCTGACTGTAAATGTAGCAGATGTGATCGTGGTGAGTGCCGTGAGATCTAAAGTCCACTGTATTCAACAGACTGGCTGACTGACTGGTCCTTCAGTTAGCAACATAGCAACATAGACATCCACAACACACTTCTTCTCCTGAACAGAAGCTTCTGCCTGAGAGTACTGAGGATGGAGTGCGACATTTGACTGACAAAAGTAACTGGTAGTGCTGACGTCTGTATGTCAGTCTACTCTGAACTCTCTAAAGACACTAATGTGGGCTTTCTGAGGGATGCTGCACACAATGTCTCATCAGACCACATTAAAATATAAACTGCTGTTTCATGTCCTGGTGAATGGTGTGTGTTTGGGACAGGCTTGGCTGCTCATTGGAGAACAATAATCTATTCTATTCTTGCGTTACCAGAAGGCATATTTGGTATTTTGTACTTATTAGGACCCCATTAGCCCTGCAAAACAGCAGCTACTCTTCCTGGGTCCACATGAAACATGACATAATACATAGTACAGAACTTTATTAGTCAAGGACTGAAACACATTCAATCGAAAATCAAATCAAACACTTAATGAGAACCCTGGCATTCAGAGTTTAAGTGGAATAGGAATCAGCTGATGTGCAGAGAGAGAGCTCTTCATAGTTGAATGTGTGTTCCAATAACCCACGTTGCACAACATTTCTATAGACTATGCAACTGCATGAGAAAACAGAGTGATGGACTCTATTAAAAAGAGGATGATCCCATCAGCTTTCTATAGGCTAGACCTACTATATTTATTACTCAACTTTCCTAATATTAAGCACATTGCTTCTATTTACACCAGGAGTATAGCCTACCTGGCTGGCATCAAAATGAACCATGGGACAAGCGTCCTCCATTCACTATTTAAGTGCATACCTTTTTTCCCTGCCTCTGTTCCGACAGGTGCATGATAATGGCTCACACATTATTATTTTGTATATGTAAAGACACGATTAAATCATTATCACTTGTGAATGAGGCCCAGTGTGTGCAGTCTAAGGCAAGAAACAGCACGTCATTTCTTTTTTCAAATCATAGCTTCTATTCATCATGTAGCCTAGCCCTTAGGCCTATACGTTTTGATAAGATTTGAATCACAACTAAAGTGGCCAAATAACTCCAAACATAGCCTATAGGCTTAGGTCCCTGGAACACTGTTGACGAGCCCATAGCCTACAGAGCTTGTGAAACGTTTTGACTGGCCACTATTTAAAAGAGGATCCCAGCTTTCGTGCTGCTATATTTATTGCTCAATTCATAAAATTAAGGACATTAATCCGCTTTACAACCGGTGTAGCCTACCTGGCATATTCAAAACGTAACCACAAGTAACATCCATTCGCTATACGACTGCAGGCTACAGATTACTTTGATATTTTTTGTGGGCCATTCTAAATCTAAAATAATTCCACATATATATTAGTAGGCTATATGTAAAGACCAGATTACATTGAGAATAGTCTGATGGATGGTAATATTATCAAGTGATTGTCAAATTGTGAATGAGAGATTGATGAAATGTGTGCAGTCTGCACAAGAGACACAGCAGAGCTCGTGCCTTTCAAATCATCATTAGAGTCGCATGCAGCCTCAGAATGTATTAGAAATAAAAACATATTCAATAAATAACTCTAAATTAAGAATATAGGAAGACCTGTTTCGTTGTTAACCGTTCAATACAGAATTGCCACGTGCACATTCCCTCGGAAATCATTTGGGGAAAATATCCTTTCTATTTTCATGGGTGGCAGGTAGCCTAGTGGTTAGAGCGTTGGTCCAGTAACCTAAAGGTTCTAATACCTGAGCCGACAAGGTGAAAGGCACTTAACCCTCATTTGCTCCAGGGGTGCCGTACTACTATGGATGACCCTGTATGTAGTCTGTCATTGTAAATAAGAATTTGTTCTTAACTCACTTGCCTGGTTAAATACATTTAGTTGAATTGTATTCTTCTTACTATAAAATAATAAAATAATATAAAATAATGCCACAGGAATTATAAGCAAATCTTGTCTGTTAAATGACCTAAAGTATCCCACAGCCATATGGCATAGCCAGATCAGGGCCTAACATAAGGAGAACGCTATTCTGTTCTTCTAAAATAGATAACCTTTTCTTCATATCATAATGGGCTCCCGAGTGGCGCAGCTGTCTAAGGCACTGCATCTCAGTGCAAGAGGTGTCACTACAGTCCCTGGTTTGAATCCAGGCTGTATCACATCTGACTGTGATTGGGAGTCCCATAGGGCGGTGCACAATTGGCTGGGGTTGTAAGTAAGAATATGTTCTTAACTGACTTGCCTAGTTAAATAAAGGTTAAATAAAAAATACTGTTTCTTTAGACCTGCCTAAAATAAATTATGGATTTATTGTGATGGTATAATTCAAATGATTTATTAGACCTTTTAAAATGTGGCTGAAAGCATGGAGTTGCTAAACGTGTTTATGTTAATTAACGGCCAATTACCGTGAGACCAGAAGTTATTTACATGACAATCACTGGCTGACAAAATGTCATGACCGCCACAGTCCTATAATGTGTGTGCAAGCGTCTCACCATTAGGCTGGAGACCCCGATGCCTCCTAGCTGAGGGTAAACATAGTTCCACACCCCAATGCTGCCTCTCCTAATCCTCTGTCCCACCGCCAGCTCCAGGAAGAACAGAGGGATCCCGATGAGGATGAGGAGGATGAAGTATGGGACCAGGTACGCACCTGAGAGGGGGGGGGGGGGGGGGGGAGAGGGAGGGGAGGAGAGGGAGAGGAGAGGAGAGGAGAGGAGAGGAGAGGAGAGGGAGAATGAAGAGGGAGAATGAAGAGGGAGAAGGTTAGTTACAAGTCAGTAAACGTCAAATTGAAACAGCCTTCTGGATGGAAGGAAAAGGAAAGTATGTTTCATATTGACAGAAATTGCTCACCAAACAAAGACAGACTACTTTGTGATGGTCATGTCCTCTATTTTCCTAGTTCTGCAGCCTCACCACCTCTGTACCTCTCGAATCTACCTCTTTTAGCTCCACTGAGCACAGAGAGCATCATCATGCACTCACAAACAACACATTTGAAGCCTAAGTAATACCCTAATTAACACAACCTAGGCCAACTCTCACTTGCTGCTGCTATTCCAAGAGACCAGATAGCAAATTCCAGTAATAACACACCTGGGACTAGGAGGCCTGGACTGGTTGTGCAGATCCAAACACAACACAGAGAAAGCCCTTCAGGTTTATACTGCTCTTTGCTCTTTGGAACACAATTATTTTGATGAAGGGCTTATAATATGGCAGTGGTCTTTGCTGCTATAATAGAGTACTGTAATACTGTAGCCAATGTTCAATGTAATCTCTACTGGCCTTTTCATAAAAAATACATTGAATAGCCTAATTGAGTGGCGTAGCGATCTACGGCACTGCTAGCTGTGTCACTACAGATCCTGGTTCCATCCCAGCCTGTGCGGCTTGGCAGGGTTGTGTTTCAGAGGATGCACGTCTCTAGAAATTCGCCTCACCCGAGTCTGTATGGGTGTTGCAGTGATGGGACAAGACTGTAACTACCAACTGGATATGATGGGACCAGACTATAAATACCAACTGGATATGATGGGACAAGACTGTAACTACCAACTGGATATGATGGGACCAGACTATAAATACCAACTGGATATGATGGGACAAGACTGTAACTACCAACTGGATATGATGGGACCAGACTATAACTACCAACTGGATATGATGAGACCAGACTATAACTACCAACTGGATATGATGGGACCAGACTGTAACTACCTACTGGATATGATGGGACCAGACTATAACTTCCAACTGGACATGATGAGACCAGACTATAACTACCAACTGGATATGATGAGACAAGACTATAACTGGATATGATGGGACAAGACTATAACTACCAACTGGATATGATGAGACCAGACTATAACTACCAACTGGATATGATGGGACCAGACTGTAACTTCCAACTGGATATGATGGGACCAGACTATAACTACCAACTGGATATGATGGGAGGGACCAGACTATAAATACCAACTGGATATGATGGGACCAGACTATAAATGGATATGATGGGACCAGACTATAAATACCAACTGGATATGATGGGACCAGACTATAAATACCAACTGGATATGATGGGACCAGACTATAAATGGATATGATGGGACCAGACTATAAATACCAACTGGATATGATGGGACCAGACTATAACTACCAACTGGATATGATGGGACCAGACTATAAATCCCAACTGGATATGATGGGACCAGACTATAACAACCAACTGGATATGATGGGACCAGACTATAACTGGATATGATGGGACCAGACTATAAATACCAACTGGATATGATGGGACCAGACTATAACTACCAACTGGATATGATGGGACCAGACTATAACTACCAACTGGATATGATGGGACCAGACTACAACTACCAACTGGATATGATGGGACCAGACTATAACTACCAACTGGTTATGATGAGACAAGACTGTAACTACCAACTGGATATGATGGGACCAGACTATAAATACCAACTGGATATGATGGGACCAGACTATAAGTACCAACTGGATATGATGGGACCAGACTGTAACTACCAACTGGATATGATGGGACAAGACTGTAAAGGATATGATTGGAGAAGACTATAACTACCAACTGGATATGATGGGAGAAGACTATAACTACCAACTGGATATGATGGGACCAGACTATAAATACCAACTGGATATGATTGGACCAGACTATAACTGGATATGATGGGACAAGACTGTAACTACCAACTCGATATGATGGGACCAGACTATAAGTACCAACTCGATATGATGGGACCAGACTGTAACTACCAACTGGATATGATGGGACAAGACTGTAACTACCAACTGGATATGATGGGACCAGACTGTAAATACCAACCGGATATGATGGGACCAGACTGTAACTACCTACTGGATACGATGGGACCAGACTGTAACTACCAACTGGATACGATGGGACCAGACTATAAGTACCAACTGGATATGATGGGACCAGACTGTAAATACCAAATGGATATGATGGGACCAGACTGTAACTACCAACTGGATATGATGGGACAAGACTGTAACTACCAACTGGATATGATGGGACCAGACTGTAAATACCAACTGGATATGATGGGACCAGACTGTAACTACCAACTGGATATAATGGGACAAGACTGTAACTACCAAATTGATATGATGGGACCAGACTGGCTTTTTCATTGCAACTCTGTCTAGAAGGCCAGCATCCCAGAGTCGCCTCTTCACTGTTGATGTTGAGACTGGTGTTTTGCAAGTACTATTTAATGAAGCTGCCAGTTGAGGACCTGTGAGGCATCTGTTTCTCAAACTAGACACTCTAATGTACTTGTCCTCTTGCACAGTTGTGCACCAGGGCCTCCCAATCCTCTTTCTATTCTGGTTAGAGCCAGTTTGCGCTGTTCTGTGAAGGGAGTAGTACACAGCATTGTACGAGATCTTCAGTTTCTTGGCAATTTCTCGCATGGAATAGTCTTCATTTCTCAGAACAAGAATAGACTGACGAGTTTCAGAAGAAAGTTATTTGTTTCTGTCCGTTTTGAGCCTTTAATCGAACCCACAAATGCTGATGCTCCAGATACTCAACTAGTCTAGAGTTGTATTGCTTCTTTAATCAGCACACAGTTTTCAGCTGTGCTAACATAATTGCAAAAGGGTTTTAATTTTATACTGCGTTTTGGGAAACACTGTACTAGGGTATACTAGGGTACTATGGTACTAGTATAGCCAAGGGCAGTATATCAGTGAAGGCAAATGTATTACAGTGCTTCACCATGTTTATCCTTGTTACAACTACACTATCCAGAATCCCGACCAGTAACTGACTACAATACCCAGACTCCCCAGTGTTACCCACCTCCTCCGTTCTTCTGACACAGGTAGGGGAACCTCCAGACGTTGCCCAGCCCCACAGAGAACCCAACCTGGGCCAGGATGTACTGCAGCTTGCTGTTCCAGGCCGGCCTCCCCTCCTCCTCCCCTGGAGAAGGCAGCAGGCCCTTCCCCATGGCTGGCTGGGCCCCAGGGCTGAGACCCATACTCATCCGGCTGCTCTTATAGTCCAGGGGCTCGGCCAGGGTCAGGAGGTCCGCCACTGACTCAGTGACGGGATCACTGTGAGGGAGACCCAGGGTAACCTTGCTGTTTTTAGGCATGGTGGCGGTGGGTGGTGAGGGGTCTAACGGCTAGTGGTGAGAAGGGGTCAGACTTGGTCAACAGAGAGAGGCGTGAAGAAGATGTGGGGTGTTTTTTATCTTCAACCTGTGAAGAGACAAGTTAAGATTTGGTTAGAGAAATCTGTCCATTTCCTACACAATCTGATTTGGAAATACAACTACTGTATATGCCTTAAAACACAGATAACGTACGGCGACAAAGCTCAATGTTTCTATTTTTTATTCAACTGGACCAGCACAGAAACCCCATCTCCTGCAGTCTCCTCTCCCCTCCTGTACTGGCTCTTTAAAACCCCAGTAGTTTTGATCATAGCGCCTAACGTTAATTATGCCAGGTCTACGGTAATAACTAAAGGAGATTTGTCTAGAAATTGAGTCTGACTGGAAATCGCCTGAGTTCACATCATTGTTTAATTGTACGTAACTTTGTGGAGGGAGGCTCTGTGTAAAACCCTCTAATCCCTGGTTGGTTGGCTGGCTGCTTGGGGCGGTCGGCTGACTGGCTGCTTGACTAGTCAGTAGCCCCTTCCCTGTCCCTTCCTCAGTGGGTTGCTATGTTGTTGGTTTAGTCAGCACATCTGATGGGGGGGAAGTCTGTGCTATAGGTAGGGCTGGCACAATTACTGTATAACCGTGTAACCGATGGTTATGAATGAAGACATCATAAACGTTTAAATTATTATTGGTATTTTTGGGGGGTTGAACGAACAGCTGACTGAATGACCACAATGCAGCAGCACATATAAAAATAGAATGAATAGAACAGGCTAGGAAAATCTAACTGGCAATTTGACAGGTAAACTCATGGGTACACTCGCAATGGCTGCCTGGTATGGTGATGCAATAATTTCCATGGTAATGTAGAATGTTCATTCAAATTCTGCTAACTGATGTGGCTCGCACAATGGAATGGATTTTCTGTAATGTCAGTTGAGTTGAATCAACAAATCATAGTACATATTTTAGCAATGGCCAGCGGTCCACCCACTATGCCATCAATAACTTGAATGGGGACGCAAGTTCTATTCAAGTTATAAAGTTCATTCACCACGTGCACAGGATACAACAGGTGTAAAACAGTACAGTGCACTGCTAATAATATAGACAGTAATATAAAGTATAATAAGCAAATGAAGTAAGAATAAAAACCACACAAGAACTACGACGAGAGTTAAAGAAACACGAGAATGCAAGTATATACAGGTCAGTGTCAGTACCTTATTCAATGTGCAGGGGTACTGGAGTGGTTGTATATACAGGTCAGTGTCAGTACCTTATTCAATGTGCATGGGTACAGGGGTAGTGGTTGCATATACAGGTCAGTGTCAGTACCTTATTCAATGTGCAGGGGTACTGGAGTGGTTGTATATACAGGTCAGTGTCAGTGCCTTATTCAATGTGCAGGGGTACTGGAGTAGTTGCATATACAGGTCAGTGTCAGTACCTTATTCAATGTGCAGGGGTACAGGGGTAGTGGTTGCATATACAGGTCAGTGTCAGTACCTTATTCAATGTGCAGGGGTACTGGAGTGGTTGTATATACAGTCAGTGTCAGTACCTTATTCAATGTGCAGGGGTACTGGAGTGGTTATATATACAGTCAGTGTCAGTACCTTATTCAATGTGCAGGGGTACTGGAGTGGTTATATATACAGTCAGTGTCAGTACCTTATTCAATGTGCAGGGGTACTGGAGTGGTTGTATATACAGGTCAGTGTCAGTGCCTTATTCAATGTGCAGGGGTACTGGAGTGGTTGTATATACAGGTCAGTGTCAGTACCTTATTCAATGTGCAGGGGTACTGGAGTAGTTGCATATACAGGTCAGTGTCAGTACCTTATTCAATATGCAGGGGTACTGGAGTGGTTGCATATACAGGTCAGTGTCAGTGCGCTTCAAAAGCAAAAAACAAACAAGCAATACATGTCCATCATCATGAGTAGCCTAGCTATAGCTGGATCAACCAATAGAGGCCAAGTCTTTGAGTGCATGCATCCTCCAAAGATGAAGAGGGCTTGATCAGAGGAAAGTGGTCGGTTGATGGCTGATGAAGAGTCTGGTGACGATCATGTAGAGGGCTGCTCTGGGAACCAGTCTGAGTCAAGTAGCCACTGGACTTCTCCTCCTTCACAATGTATATTACCCAATGGTCTTCTCCTCCTTCACAATATATATTACCACATTCCTTTACTGCATCTCCCATTCATCTCAAGCTTATTGTGACTCTTCAATTGAGGTCAAACTATCAGGAACCAGCAGCCAGGTGAGACAAAAAAGCTTGTACAGTGTCCAGATGCATAATTCAATTAGCCATCTACTAGCTAGTTAGCTAGTTAGCCAAGCCAAAAAGAGTAGAACTCAACTCCAATGACCTCTTCCACTCAGTAGAACTCAACTCCAATGACCTCTTCCACTCAGTAGTACTCAACTCCAATGACCTCTTCCACTCAGTAGTAATCAACACCAATGACCTCTTCCACTCAGTAGTACTGAACACCAATGACCTCATCCACTCAGTAGTACTCAACACCAATGACCTCATCCACTCAGTAGTACTCAACACCAATGACCTCATCCACTCAGTAGTACTCAACACCTATGACTTCTTCCACAGTATAGATACTAGAGATAAATCAAGGGCTTTGTGCCAAATGGCATCGTATCCTATGTAGTGCACTACTTTTGACCAGGGCCCATATAAAAGCAGTGCACTACATAAGGAATAGGATGCATTTTGGACGCAGACATTGATATAAATCAAGGTGTATCTCTGTAGTCCGCAGCACTTCACCACATAATACAATGAGTCATCACTGCAGCCTCAGCCTTACAGTAGAAGCCTATATACAGTACATTGTAAAACTTATGAGTGTATTGTGTTTGTAAACAAACTACAGCCTATGTTCCAGGCAACATTTTCAAAGTTGCACTCCAGGAGATTTTGTATGTCCCAAAATGCACCCTATTCCCTATATATTGCACTACTTTTGACCAGAGTGGTGCGCTATATAGGGAATAGGGTGCCATTAGAGAGAGAGAGAGAGAGAGAGAGAGAGAGAGAGAGAGAGAGAGAGAGAGAGAGAGAGAGAGAGAGAGAGAGAGAGAGAGAGAGAGAGAGAGAGAGAGAGAGAGAGAGAGAGAGAGAGACGGGGGAAAGAGAGAGACCCAAACTTAAGGAAAGCTTTGATTATGTACAGACTCAATGAGCATAGCCTTGCTATTGAGAAAGGCCGCCGTAGGCAGACCTGGCTCTCAAGAGAAGACAGGCTATGTGCACACTGCCCACAAAATGAGGTGGAAACTGAGCTGCACTTCCTAACCTCCTGCCAAATGTATGACCATATTAGAGACACATATTTCCCTCAGATTACACAGATCCACAAAGAATTTGAAATGTATCAATTTTCATCAACTCCCATATCTACTGGGTGAAATACTAGTGTTCCATCACAGCAGCAAGATACAGTATGAAAAAGTTTGGGCACCCCTCTGAGGCTGCATAATAATTTACTCTGTTGTCACAGAAAATGATCACAGTGGCATGCCATTCATTTTCTAATAAAAGCTGATTACTGGGGTATTTTCCAGACAAATATTTTTAGTGTAACAATATTAAGTTGTATGAAATTAAATCAGATGTGAAAAATAGGCTATGCAAAAATTTGGGCACCCTTGTCATTCTGTTGATTTGAATACCTGTAACTACTTAGCACTGATTAATTGGAACACACAATTGGTTTGGTGAGCTCATTAAGCCTTGAACTTCATAGACAAGTGCATCCAATCATGAGAAAAGGTATTTAAGGTGGCCAATTGCAAGTTGTTGTTCTCTTTGAAAGATTGTTCAACATTATGGTTTAGGGGTAGGTTACAAAAAGCTATCGCAGAGATGTAAGCTGTCAGTGTCCACTGTGAGGAACATAGTGAGGAAATGGAAGACCACAGGCACAGTTCTTGTTAAGGCCAGAAGTGGCAGGCCAAGTAAAATATCGGAGAGGCAAAGGCGAATGATGGTGAGAACGGTCAAAAACAGCCCACAGACCACCTCCAAAGACCTACAACATCATCTTGCTGCAGATGGTGTCACTGTGCATCGTTCAACAATTCAGCGCACTTTGCACAAGGAGAAGCTGTACGGGAAAGTGATGCGGAAGAAGCCTTTTCTGCACACACGCCACAAACAGAGTCGCTTGAGGTATGCAAACACACATTTGGACAAGCCAGCTTCATTTTGGAATAAGGTGCTGTGGACTGATGAAACAAAAATTTAGTTATTTGGTCATAACAAGGGGCGTTGTGCATGGCGGCAAAAGAACACAGAGTTCCAAGAAAAACACTTGCTACCCACAGTAAACTTTGGTGGGGGTTCCATCATGCTGTGGGGCTGTGTGGCCAGTGCCGGTACTGGGAATCTTGTAAATGTTGAGGGTCGCATGGATTACACTCAATATCAGCAGATTCTTGGGAATAATGTTGAAGAATCAGTCACAAAGTTGAAGTTACGCCGGGGCTGGATATTTCAACAAGACAACGACCCAAAACACTGCTCAAAATCTACCCGGGCATTTATGCAGAGGAACAAGTACAATGTTCTGGAATGGCCATCCCAGTCCCCAGACCTGAATATCATTGAGAATCTGTGGGATGATTTGAAGCGGGCTGTCCATGCTCGGCAACCATCAAACCTAACTGAACTGGAGATGTTTTGTAAGGAGGAATGGTCCAAAATACCTTCATCCAGAATCCAGACACTCATTAGAGGCTATAGGAAGCGTCTAGAGGCTGTTATTTTAGCAAAAGGAGGCTCTACTAAATATTGATCAGATTTTTCTGTTGGGGTGCCCAAATTTATGCACCTGTCTAATTTCGTTTTTGATGCATATTGCACATTTTCTGTTAATCCAATAAACCTCATTTCACTACTGAAATATTACTGTGTCCATCAGTTATTTGATAGATCAAAATGAAATTGCTGATCCAAACACCCAATTATTTATAAATATAAATCATGGAAATTGTCAGGGGTGCCCAAACTTTTTCATACGACTGTATCTGACCTGTTGCCACAAGAAAAGGGCAACCAGTGAAGAACAAACACCATTGTAAATACAACCAATATTTAAGGTTATTTATTTTCCATTTTATACTTTAACCACTTTAAGACATTTAAATGTCTTTATTCTTTTTGAACTTCAGTTTACTGTAATGTTTACTGTTATGTTTACTGTAATGTTTACTGTTCATTTGAAAGAAAAAAGTTTATTCTTTACTTCCCTTTTGTTTATTATCTACTTCACTTGCTTTGGCAATGTTAACATATGTTTCCCATGACAATAAAGCCCCTTGAATTGAATTGAGAGACAGGGGAGAGAGAGGGAGAGAGGGAGGGAGAGAGAGAGAGAGAGAGAGAGAGAGAGATGAGCTACAATATCCTGTGGCCCTCAAACCTGTTTGACTGTCTGTCACTTTAACCTTGACCTTATCAACCAGACTGTTGTTGTGTCTGCTCATTAATTATGAATCATGGCATTTCTGTAGGATAAATAACTGGATGGATCCTTTATACAGTACATGTGGAGAGTGGTGATGTATAACGCTACATAACAAACCCTATGTAAACAACACAACATGAAGTCAAGAAGGGAATTTGGACACCAGTAGCTGAAACCAGCACCAGTCCACCAGTAAGACCCCATCTCTCTAGGGAAGAGTTGTTGATTCAATCATAATAGGCCAGGTCCCTACTGGTGCCATTTCTAGAGGAGATGCTCCACTTTATCCAGTGGGGTTGCTAGGCAATGGTTCTTCCTGTTAAATGGAAATTCCATCCCTGCAGCATCAGTGATACCCAACCTCTCCTCCTCTCACTATCTCACAGACTGTCACTGACACCTCCGGAAGGACCGCTGCCAATCACATAGAGTTAGTGTGACAAGATAGAAGTGAACTAGCCTTACGCAGCCAGACATCACACCATATTCACGACCGGGATCGAGGCTAATAGCCTTTTCTGAAGACAACAAATTATTATATTCATGATAGTGTCCACAGGTACACTGTGTCGTGTGTGGCTCCTTGTGGGAAAATCATTGTTGCTTCAAACAGTGCAAGACATCTGGAGGACACATATCATGAATCGTTGCCAAGGTCAAGGCAAGAAAAACCAATAAGATATCCATGCATCCATTCAAAGACAGAGCACGGTAGCCTATTTCCTCCGTACGTGACCTGATCACTCAATACATGATATACCTGAAATGAACGACGGGAATGCTTATTGTACGCTTTTATAATGAACGACGGGGATGCTTATTGTAGGCCTTTATAATCGCACTAAAAATTGTGGACCGCACCGCAACCTAGAGTGACCGCGCCAAGCGCTCAGCCTCATATCGCACGGAAAAAAGGCGAACGCTTTTTAGACAAAGCTATATCATGAAATAGCCTATAAAACAATCATGCAGATTTGACATGGTGAGACATGACAGATTATTATTCATTGACTATAACGATGATCTTATTATTAGCCTAGATATTTCATGATGCAATCGAGTAGCCTAATGCGTTTCAAGACGGAAATATGGGAATAAGAATCGTAAATGCCCTCCTTACCTTATTCAAAGTAGAACAGCAAAAGTAATTATTCTCAAAACAATTCAAAATTCTAACATTTAGTAAGGCAAATCTTCATTCAAGCACAAACTCCGAACCCAGCATATCTCTGCGCGCACAGAGATGCGAAATCACCGCGAGTTCCTTGGTGGAAATTGACATGCGGTGATGCGCATAGTTTGACGCAGACAGAGACAGGCACCGATGGTTCTCATTAGCAAGTTTAACGTCCAATAACGGTCACGTTTACACACATTAACGACCATTTATTGTATTACTTCATCAATCCAACACTGATATTGTCTATATTCTCTCTGAAAACGACTGTCCAGGTTCATTCCACGTGGCTGATGTTGGTGGAACAACCTGTATTTAGAGTTGACTATGGTGAATACGTTTTTTTTCTCCCCATCAAGATGCCTGACGCTGGTTTGAGCCATCCTCTCTTTCGTCACCCGATGTGTATATACCTATTTTAAAGCATCTAGTATGTTCCTGTCGGAAAATAACAGTCGAGGGGCTGCCATTTGTCCCTGAGTGAGGGCAGTTAAAGTGATGGGCATGTTGTTCAACACAACAAGGTAGGTATCAGAATGTTTTGCTGTCATCACACAGCTGAATTAAATGAAGCAGGAACCTCTTAACTCACAGGTACAGGTTTCAACACACTATATGACACTAATTAGGTGTGGGATTTAGCACCCCTGTCAAACACATTTGGAAAAAAAAAATGTCATGCTCAATTAGTGTTTGTAGATATGTATACCATGTAGTTTGGATATGCAAATATACAATTACACCTACTGTATGCCATTATTTTAATTCCAAGAAACATTAAAATCAATGGAGCAAAATATATTGTTTCCATCAGTATTATTACTGGTAACTGCATATGATTACTGTATATTGTAACATGCTAAGTGGCATATGATTACTGTATATTGTAACATGCTGTGTGGTATATTATTACTGTATATTGTAACATGATGTGTGGCATATTATTACTGTATATTGTAACATGCTGTGTGGCATATGATTACTGTATATTGTAACATGCTGTGTGGCATATGATTACTGTATATTGTAACATACTGTGTGGCATATGATTACTGTATATTGTAACATGCTGTGTGGCATATGATTACTGTATATTGTAACATGCTGTGTGGCATATGATTACTGTATATTGTAACATGCTGTATTCATATGATTTCTGTATATTGTAACATGCTGTGTGGTATATTATTACTGTATATTGTAACATGATGTGTGGCATATGATTACTGTATATTGTAACATGCTGTGTGGCATATGATTACTGTATATTGTAACATGCTGTGTGGCATATGATTACTGTATATTGTAACATGCTGTGTGGCATATGATTACTGTATATTGTAACATGCTGTGTGGCATATGATTACTGTATATTGTAACATGCTGTGTGGCATGACTTGAGTTGTATTCCTGCTTAATATGTTGTTCCAACAACATCACAGTTCATTTCTGGCTGAGGATCTGCTATCCCAGACAGACTATCTTCCAGACTATTTCTTTATTGCCTCCACTGCCCTCCTAAGTTGAACACAATTCATTCGTGGCACAGTCATTTTTCTCTTTGACATTAGATATAGTCCTGCTCTGCTGAAGTCCTGCTCTATTGAGAGTATGTCACAGTAGTGAATGGTAGGCTATGTTTTTCAAGGATATCTTTGGATGCACATTACTTGTAATTGCTTTAGCAGCTGTGGACTATAAAGACATTTGAAGTTATCCACTTCGGACAGCAACACATCAACATGGATCTTCTCATAAGAACGCACAGACCTACAGCAGTCAATTTCTAGACAAGAAGGGTGACAGTTGTTGTTGTACCTTAGTGTCATTGGAGTTGGTGTACAGATGAAGAGTATCCCTGAACACTTTAAAGCTAAAATTGACAATTTGGAAAATGAGTGTTGCTCTTTGAAGGGATAGTTGGCAAAGGGATCTTGTGAGGGATCCTCTTCCTTGAAAGATGCCATTATAAACACAAAGATTTGCCTACTGTAGGGCAGACTCTGGAGATACGCTACCTCCCTGAGTACCCTACCCCCTACTCCCTGAGTACCCTAACCCCTACTCCCTGAGTACCCTACCCCCTACTCCCTGAGTACCCTAACCCCTACTCCCTGAGTACCCTAACCCCTACTCCCTGAGTACCCTAACCCCTACTCCCTGGGTACCCTAACCCCTACTCCCTGAGTACCCTAACCACTACTCCCTGAGTACTCTAACCCTTACTGTATTTGTCCATCTGTCAGATATGTTGCTGATACAGACCACCACTGATGATGGGATTGGGTTGTCCATGTAGCGTCCCCTCCCTTTATCCATACATCCAGCTCTTTCTCTCCCTCTCTCTCTCTCCATCTCTCCCTCCCTCTGTTTGCCATGCTGCCACCCACAGTAACTACAGCTGGAGGCATGGTGGAGCATCCTCAGCTTATGGTGTGTGTATGGCGTGTGTGTGCAAGCCCCTATTCTCCCCTGTGCATCACGAGGCAGATTGTGGATGAACAAACACACGCACACACACACACACACACACACACACACACACACACAGTGTGTACACAGTAAGCTTGCTGCAGCCCGCCTGTCTGCTTCCATTCTCTCATGTGACTCACTTTCCAAGGGCTCAATTGCTGGGATCAGTTGCTATGGCAACTGCAGATCATATGATAGTTACTCACTGTGAGTGTTCTAACACCTTAGCAGCTTAAGGCCTGGGATTTATGCAGCAAGGCTGTGAATGAATGGCCAGCCTAGAATATGACCTGGGGTAGTGAGAGTAACAACAAAAATTATATTGTAAGGAAATAATTCTGAAATGTGAGAACTAATGAATTGTAGATGATGTTTTCTTCATCCAGCAGCATACCACCCCACTGCTGCTGGGTGCTTATATTAGTACTATTTTACTACGTTTTTTTTTGTTGCATATCCCAACTCTCCCTGAAATGCCATTGGAAAGTGACTGGGACTGCCATTATCAACAGCGACCCTGCGGCAATTAGGGTTAAGTGCCTTAAGTGTGTGTATTGTTCTCAGAGCAAAGATGGTTCGTTTGGCAAATACAAAAAATTCATAAAGAGCCAAATGTGATTAATTGATGTAAATGCTATCTTCAAAGTATGATCAAATCTGCATAACATTTACTATGCTAATACCATCTGATCAGACATATGTTAACACAGAGGACATCAGATTTCACATTTACTATGTTAATACCATCTGATCAGACATATGTTAACACAGAGGACATCAGATTTCTAAAGAAACAGATTTGTTAGGAGGAAGAGCATAGCATGCATCAATAATACAGTGATGTCTGCATGCTGGTTTGACCTAGAACAAGATGACATGGCTGTATGCTGGTTTGATCTAGAACAAGATGACATGGCTGTATGCTGGTTTGACCTAGAACAAGATGACATGGCTGTATGCTGGTTTGACCTAGAGCAAGATTACATGGCTGTATGCTGGTTTGACCTAGAACAAGATGACATGGCTGTATGCTGGTTTGACCTAGAACAAGATGACATGGCTGTATGCTGGTTTGATCTAGAACAAGATGACATGGCTGTATGCTGGTTTGACCTAGAACAAGATGACATGGCTGTATGCTGGTTTGACCTAGAGCAAGATTACATGGCTGTATGCTGGTTTGACCTAGAACAAGATGACATGGCTGTATGCTGGTTTGACCTAGAACAAGATGACATGGCTGTATGCTGGTTTGATCTAGAACAAGATGACATGGTTGTATGCTGGTTTGACCTAGAACAAGATTACATGGCTGTATGCTGGTTTGACCTAGAACAAGATTACATGGCTGTATGCTGGTTTGACCTTGAACAAGATGACATGGCTGTATGCTGGTTTGACCTTGAACAAGATGACATGGCTGTATGCTGGTTTGATCTAGAACAAGATGACATGGCTGTATGCTGGTTTGATCTAGAACAAGATGACATGGCTGTATGCTGGTTTGATCTTGAACAAGTTGACATGGTTGTATGCTGGTTTGACCTAGAACACGATGACATGGCTGTATGCTGGTTTGATCTAGGACAAGATGACATGGCTGTATGCTGGTTTGACCTAGAACAGGATGACATGGCTGTATGCTGATTTGATCTAGAACAAGATGACATGACTGTATGCTGGTTTGACCTAGAACAAGATGACATGGCTGTATGCTGGTTTGACCTAGAACAAGATGACATGGCTGTATGCTGGTTTGACCTAGAGCAAGATGACATGGCTGTATGCTGGTTTGATCTAGAACAAGATGACATGGCTGTATGCTGGTTTGATCTAGAACAAGATGACATGGCTGTATGCTGGTTTGACCTAGAACAAGATGACATGGCTGTATGCTGATTTGATCTAGAACAAGATGACATGACTGTATGCTGGTTTGACCTAGAACAAGATGACATGGCTGTATGCTGGTTTGATCTAGAACAAGATGACATGGCTGTATGCTGGTTTGACCTAGAACAAGATGACTGCCTCCTCTGCCTTACTGATGCCGTAATAATGATCCAAAGAGTTAAGACATTGGAGGGAGTGTTTGTTTATACCATCTTCCATATACCGGTAGACTGTTAAAGCAGAAACTGATGCTTGAACGTGATGACGGCCTGTAGTGCTCTACTGATGCAGTCATAAGAGTGTGATAAGGACATTCATTCAGCCTTATCACATTAGATGTATAATAATAGGTTATTATTGACACAAAAGCCCATTGGAGAGAGCATTAACTGATGCAGAAGTATAGACCCAATTGGCACCCTATACCCTTTATAGTGTACTACCTTTGACCAAGGACCAAAAGTTAGAGGGTGTCACTTGGGACACGCACATAGTTTACAATGTTGAGAAAATGGGGCATAGAGCAGGGAGCTGATTTACTATCACGCTATTACAGTGAATACTTTGGATCTCAATCATTGGGATTTACAACAGAAGAGGTTAGATTGTTTACGAGCTGTTAAATAGAGGTGAGGGGAAGAGGATGAGGAAAGGTGAGAAGAAGAGCATGAGGAAGGTAGAGTGGGAATGAGGAGAGGTGTGGGGAAGAGGATGAGGAAGGTAGAGTGGGGATGAGGAGAGGTGTGGGGAAGAGGATGAGGAAGGTAGAGGGGGGATGAGGAGAGGTGTGGGGAAGAGAATGAGGAAGGTAGAGGGGGGATGAGGAGAGGTGTGGGGAAGAGGATGAGGAAGGTAGAGTGGGGATGAGGAGAGGTGTGGGGAAGAGGATGAGGAAGGTAGAGGGGGGATGAGGAGAGGTGTGGGGAAGAGGATGAGGAAGGTAGAGGGGGGATGAGGAGAGGTGTGGGGAAGAGGATGAGGAAGGTAGAGGGGGGATGGGGAGAGGTGTGGGGAAGAGGATGAGGAAGGTAGAAGGGGGATGGGGAGAGGTGTGGGGATGAGGATGAGGAAGGTAGAGGGGTGATGGGGAGAGGTGTGGGGAAGAAGATGAGGAAGGTAGAGGGGGGATGGGGAGAGGTGTGGGGAAGAGGATGAGGAAGGTAGAGGGGGGATGGGGAGAGGTGTGGGGAAGAGGATGAGGAAGGTAGAGGGGGGATGAGGAGAGGTGTGGGGAAGAGGATGAGGAAGGTAGAGTGGGGATGAGGAGAGTTGTGGGGAAGAGGATGAGGAAGGTAGAGGGGGGATGGGGAGAGGTGTGGGGAAGAAGATGAGGAGAGGGATAACAGAAAGATGAGGAAGCCTGCCAGTCACATACAGTACATTAGATCTCTGGTGGCATACAACACTGTCCCTCAAGCACGCACACGCACGGGCTGTAGGAATGGCGCTGCAATCGATAGCTGCTGTTTTACGGGCTCCTGACCAATTCACTATTTTGAATGTTTTTGGGGCGCTGCGCTTAACTTTTTTTGTACATAATGTTCTGGACATCAGAACAGCGATCACTAACCTCGATTTGGATGAAGTTCTACTTCAACGAGTCGGTGGCGCAGGACATACAGCTCACCCCGGACCAGGTTCTAATCCTAGAGACACAGAAAAGGAAGAGATGGTGTGAGAGGCCAACGTGCGGGCACCTTGACCAAAATATGTCGATAGTAAATAAACCGCCTCTACTCTCCATTCTAAGACCACACTCAACAAGCTGTATAGGAGCATAAGCAAACAAGAAAATGCTAATCCAGAGGTGGCACTCTTCCTGCTTACAAGCAAAAATTCTAACAGGAAGTACCAGTGACACGCTCAAAACGGAAGTGGTCTGATGAAGCAGATGCTAAGCTACAGGACTGGTTTGCTAGTACAGACTGGAATATGTTCTGGGATTCATCCGATGGCATTGAGAAGATTACTACATCAGTCACCGGCTTCATAAATAAGTGCATTGACGACGTTGTCCCCACAGTGACGATACGTACATATCCCAACCAGAAGTCATGGATTACAGGCAACATCCACACTGAGCTAAAGGCTAGAGCTGATGTTTTCCAGGAGCGAGACACTAATCCAGATGTTTATAAGAATTCCCGCTACGACCTCTGAAGAGCCATCAAACAGGAAATGTGTAAATACAGGACTAACATCGAATCCTACTACATTAGCTCTGATGCTTGTATGATGTGGCAGGGCTTGCAAACTATCACAGATTTCAATGGGAAACCCAGCCGTGAGCTTCCCAGTGACGCAAGCCTACCATGCGAGCTAAATGCCTTCGATGCTCGCTTCGAGGCAAGCATCACTAAACCATGCATGAGAGCACCAGCTGTTCCGGATGACTGTGTGGTAAGACCTTTAAACAGGTTAACATTCACAAGGCTGCAGGGCCTGACAGATTACCAGGACGCGTACTCAGAGCATGCGTTGACCAGCTGGCAAGTGTCTTGTCATGACGTTGCCCTGATGGGGGAGGTTTATGACCCAACTCTTTCCGAATGGGCGGTTGTTAAAGTGCACATGTAGTGATGCAGATGTGAGCAGATCTCTCAAGGTTCCATAGAGAAAATCGTTCCTTTTGTCTTTCAATCTCCCGCTCTTTCATCCCCCCTCCCCTTTCCTTTGAGTAACCAGCCGTCATATCAGGTTAGTCCACTAGGGACTCTTCATGATGTGACTGAGTAATAGATGTATAATCTATTGTGTATATACTGTATATGTAATTCTGTGTGATTCTTTAGCTAGTAAATAAATCAATAAGCCAATTTGTGTAATGCTGATTCAACCTGTTTGCTAGGGTTCGTGCAGATAGATCTTACGATCATCAGAATGAGACTGATATGAGGCATGGTTAATAATTGACTGTTATTAGTCCTGTGTAGCACAGTTGGTAGAACATTGCACTTGTAACACAAGGGTTGTGGGTTCGATTCCCATGGGTGATCAGTATGAAAATAATTATGATGATGTATGCACTAACTAACTGTAAGTCACTCTGGATAAGAGTGTCTGCTAAAATATATATTATCCAAAGTTATTTTCTGGAATCTGTAAATGACTGATTCCAGGTTATTAATAATATAATTCTTGCATGATTTAATTCAATCACGTAATCAATTAAATGTTAGAATAATCGATTTAATAAAATACCATCTCACCAAATTAATCAAAGCCAACGTTACGACAGTCTTCACTGACATTTTTAACCTCTCCCAGTCTGTAATACCTACATTTTTCAAGCAGACCACCATAGTCCTGTACCCAATAATGCCAAGGTGACCTGTCTAAATGACTATCGCCCAGTAGCACTCTCTTCTGTAGTCCTGAAATGCTTTGAAAGGCTGGTCATGGGTCACATCAACACCATCATCCCAGACACCCTGGACCCATTCCAATTTACATACCGCCCCAACAGATCCACAGACCCAGTCAGTTAACAGTCAGTTCTGGGACACACACCACCATTCATCCACCAGTGTCAATTAACTACTGGACAGATGTTGTGCCTATGTGCCAGAATCTTGCCAGATGCGCAAGATCTGCAAAAGGTTTGAGCTGTGGTCGTACGTTCTACGTGTGAGTATGGCGTCGGGTATATGGCCCAACAGTGAAAGTTAAATGAGAGGGCCAAAACACAAACAAACTGTGCGACGTCCGCACTTGGTTAGAGTTGTGTCTTTTCTTTTGCGCTGAGTCTGTTATGTGGCCCAACATCATTATTACAGGAATTGGACCACAAGTGGTTTGAAGTGTGTGTACCCAGGTGGAAATAACAATGCAAGGGAGAGAAGGAGTGAGGCACGAGGAACGTCATCCTGCTTAACATTAACCAGCAGCAATTACTACTTGTCCAGTCAGCTGTGTTCCATTCATGTTGTAATTTTGCCTATCATTAAAGTGGTGACTGCTATTTATCGAATAATTACCTACTACATCTAATTATTATTGGATTAAATTAATCCTGCCATAATTAGCTCATTAGGAATCCTGGGGCACCACGGGAAAGAAACCTTTATTTTTACTGAGTTGCCATTTTCAGAATTTAACTCAAGTGTATTGTCATATCTGTCGATATAGCAATCACTTATTTAATGTATTTTGCCTTATCAGTCTCGTTCTAAACATCATAGAATCCGTAAAACTGCACAAACCCCAGCCTACTAATCCTTCCGTAATACACAAATTGTTTACTAACTAAATGATAATACAGGATACACACAGTAATGGGTTATAAAATATGGTTCTCATACAATGAAACTTAGTATGATAACAGGTCTCTAGCGGACCAACACAATATGACACTTGTTACACAAGATGGAGATTTCGAGAGAGAGATATAAAGAGAAACACTCTTCAATACATTTGGAATCTACGCTTTGTTTAGCCCTAATACCTTGCCCCGCACTGCCGCTCTATGGTTCAAAATGTAATGCATGTATTTACTTGAACGTCTCCGTTGGTGATCTCTGTTGGGCCCACTTCAGGTGGCCTGGTCTTTTGTTCTCTGGTGTAAGTCTCTGATTGTCCACAAGATGTCACGATGTCCTTCCTTTTTGTTGTCTGTTTCCTTGAAGATTGTTCTTCTGAGAACGCCTAATCAGCCGTGTAGATACTCCCAACGTGGGGATGAAAGCAGTGTAGACAGCGATGACTTGATGAGAATAAACGGGTGGCCCTGATCGAAACCACCTTCTTAGATACAGTCCTCGACCGTAACATTGATTGTTAGGAGGTTATTTTGTTCTAGAACCTCAGTGTTGTCTTTTGGGGGTCGTGACTTATCGTAGACCTTGGCTGCAGCGCGTAGTTCTCCTAGTCAACAATGTTGATTCGAGACTCACATGCTTTATACTTTTGGGCGGAACGGGGCGTTTCTGTCTTTATGACCCTTTCTCTGAATTCCCTGAGGTGTAGCTAGTGACAAGGCAAGGCATTATAATTTACTATGATCTCGTTTAAACAGCTAAAATCACAGTCTTATCGTCACAAAAACATTCTCTTTAATCTGGATATTTTCGACAAAACGTAAAGGTTATAAACATAATTTACACAGTATGAAAACTCTTATAGTTACAGTTTCATCATCACGTCTTCATTCAACTTTTAATGACTTCACAGAATTGACATTCGTATTCATCAGTCCTCATTCTCCACATTTCGGATAACAGTAATCATGATCCAATGTCTTGTTTTATTGACATAAAGTTTTGGCTCCAAGCAGACCAAAAATAAACTGGGCCAACTTCCCCCAACCTCTCCTCTCCTGTGGGAGAAAAGAGGGGTCTGGTTCAGCCATTAAGAGGGGTCTGGTTCACCCCGCCCCCCCTTCCCCCCTTTTGGTGGGAGAGGAGCTTAGCAGAGATGGGTCCATCGCATGACCTGTTAACCTCCAGTCATCTAACGGTAACGTTAGCTGAGTTGGCTAAGTTAGCTAGTAAGATCATTTGGTTGTTAACAGATAGTGAGCTAGCTAGCAGTATGGTAGATTGAAAGATTTATTAGCTAGCTAATCAAATTGTTGTGTGATACAATGACCTACTTGATTATAATAACTAGTTTGGTTATATTGACATTTGAATCGAATGTGACTTAGGCTAGAGTTGGAATTTTGATGTTAGCTAATGTATCTACTAGCTAGTAATTAAGCTAGATCCACACCGGTTGTTTGAGTTGCGTCAGCCGAGTGTGGCGGGTGGTATGCCCAAACTAATAGTATCCAACTGCAGTCCCACAGCACGGCCTGTCACTAAACACACTTGGCTCTCACGAAAATGAACAATAATACTATTAAGTGTGGTTAATCTCCCTACCACATACACTACCCTTGTATGCATTTGGACAGTGAAGATAATGTTTTTAATTTGGCTCTCTACCCCAATATGTTTCATATGAGGTGACAGCACTGAAATTCACATTTTATTTGAGGGTATTTTCATACATTTTCTGTTTTACCGTTTAGAAATCGAAGCACTTTATATATTTAGTATCCCTATTTGAAGAAGTCACGTATTTGGACAAATTCATTCAAAGTGTATTAAAGTAGTCAAATGTTTTTGGTCCAAAATACGTGACTTCTTCAAATAGGGATACTAAATATATACCAAAACATGCTAACCTCTCAGCATTACCAATAACAGTGGAGATTATCATCAAAGTTACAGAGGCTACAACAAAACACGCTAACCTCTCATCATTACCAATAACAGAGGAGATTACCATCAAAGTTACAGAGGCTACAACATCTAGGCACCGCCATGGATCGCGTGCTGCTGACCATGGAGCGTTGGGAGCTAGGAGGGCTACCCACACCTCTACCATCCCCACCTTCTCCTCCACTAGTTCCCCCTCCTGCGCCTGGTCCCAGTGGGATTCGGCTCTCGCTCCCGAGGGAGTATGATGGGAAGGCTGCCGGGTGCCAGGGGTTCTTACTCCAGTTGGAGCTCTACCTGGCAACCGTCCACCCGGCTCCATCGGGACGCGAGAGCGTGTCTGCCCTCGTCTCCTGCCTAGCTGGGAAAGCCCTGGAGTGGGCCAACGCCATTTGGGTCGAGAACGACGCAGTGTTGGACCGCAGGATGGAACGACAGGGCCCTGATCGACCATTACCGTTGTAGTCTACGGGAGGACGTTCGTCGGGAGCTGGCCTGCAGGGACACCACCCTCAGTCTGGACCAGCTGGTGGACATGTCCATCAGGCTGGACAACCTGCTGGCTACCCGCGGACGTCCTGATCAGGGCCCGTCACTCCCATCTTCCCGCTCCGACACCTATGGAGCTGGGAGGTGCTGCGCTCAGTGGGGCCGGAGGAGGGGTCGTTTCCTGCGCCAGCTGTGGCCGCCGAGGACACACGGCTGGTCGGTGTTGGGGAGGCCCTTCAGGGAGTCGAGGCGGCAGGCAGAGCACTGTTGTGCCTTCCCAGGTGAGTCAGCACCGGACTCACCCACACATGTTTTTGTTTATAGTGTTTCCTGAGTGTTCCCCGCATTCCCAGCATAAGGCGCTAGTAGATTCAGGCGCAGCTGGGAATTTTATAGACCGGGCGTTTGCCCGTAGGTTAGGGATCCCTATTTTGTCTCTGAATGTACCTTCCCTGTGCATGCCCTAGATAGTCGACCTTTGGGGTCAGGGCTGATTGGGGAGGCCACAGCCCCACTAAGAATGGTAACACATGGAGGTCATGAGGAGAGGATTAGTCTTTATCTCATTGATCCCCCTGCGTTTCCCGTGGTGCTGGGACTATCATGACCCCAAAATTTTGTGGCAACAGAGGGCTCTGAAGGGGTGGTCCCGAGGGTGCTCGGGGAGGTGTGTGGGTGTTTTCGTCGGTGCGACTACGGTCCGTCTCTTTTTTAGGATATCGCATTTCCACGTCCGGGGTGGAGATGGAGGTAGACCGCATTTCAGCCGTGCGTAATTGGCCGACTCCAACCATGGTAAAGGAGGTGCAGCATTTTTTAGGGTTTGCCAACTACTACCGGAGGTTAATCCGGGGCTTCGGCTCCCATTACCTCACTGCTGAGGGGGGGACCGGTGCGGTTGCGGTGGTCAGCTGAGGCGGACAGGGCTTTTGGTCACCTGAAGGCTCTGTTTACCTCAGCCCCCATGTTGGCTCATCCGGATCCCTCTCGGTCATTCATAGTTGAGGTGGACGCGTCCGAGGCTGGGATAGGAGTTGTGCTGTCTCAGCGTTCGGGTACGCCACTAAAGCTCCGCCCCTGTGCTTTTTTTTCTAAGAAGCTCAGTTCGGCGGAGCGAAACTATGATGTGGGGGACAGGGAGCTGTTGGCTGTCGTGAGGGCTCTGAAAGTGTTGAGGCATTGGCTTGAGGGGGCTAAACACCCTTTTCTCATCTGGACCGACCACCGCAATCTGGAGTACATCTGGGGGTCTCGGTCACCCCGAGAGCAACGGGCAGGTGGAGAGAGTGAACCAAGATGTGGGGAGGTTTCTGAGGTCTTATTGCCAGGACCGGCCGGGGGAGTGGGCGGCGTTCGGTCCGGAGGAGAGATGCTGGGTGCCGGTGGAGGACATCCTAGATCCCTCATTACTGAGGGAGTTCCATCGCCTCCACCCGTCCTCCGGGTCGCCCCCGAGACCGGCGTCGGCATGCTGCTGGAGCCGCGCGTAAGGGGGGGGTACTGTCACGACTTCGGCCGAAGTCTGTCTCTCCTGGTTCGGGCGGCCAAAGGCGGTCGACATCACCAGAGTTTTAGCCACCACCGATCCATTCCACGTTTGTCCTGTTCCATTCACACCTGGTTCCCATTCCACTGATTGTATGTTCCCTACTTATTCCCTCTGTTCCCCCCTGGTTCTTGTCCGTGATTGTTTATTGTTTAGTGTGCTCCGCAAAGTATTAATATAAAGAAATTATTATTCACGACACTGTTTCCCTGCGCCTGCTTTCACCACCACGACCTCATCGAGCGCCCTGACATGCGCGCACACACACACACACACACACACACACACACACACACACACACACACACACACACACACACACACACACACACACAGGTACCTTACAGACTCCTCTCCAGAACAGACTCCCTCCCTAAGTCTTTCCAAACATACTGTTATTATAGCTTAAATTATTGAATAGGGTGTCAGTATTCAACCCTTCTTTCCCTGTCTACTTAGAGAAGCCTCATTCATTCACTGATAAACTCTCTCTCTCTGCCTCCCTCTCCCTCTCATCCTCCAATATGTCATGACCACATTGTGACAGACATAAGCCCTGGCTCAGTATGGACGTCAGTGATGAACGATGATCAATGTGTCTTATTGTAAAATCGATGACAGTGTTTCTACTGGCTCGCCCACTTGCTCACAGCAGCATAGTGTCAAGGTGACATGATTATCTCCATGTGTTGGTGGTGATGGCTCGATGACTCATCATGACATAGATAATAAGCTTAGGCTTGAGACATAAGACTAATTCTGGAGGACGTCATATATACAGTAGATGATATAACATCCCAGGGCCAGGTTACTGTTGGCCAGGCCAGCATATACAGTATACACAACAGGTGATATAACATCCCAGGACCAGGTTACTGTTGGCCAGGCCATCATACACAGTATACAGTAGATACAACAGGTGATATAACATCCCAGGACCAGGTTACTGTTGGCCAGGCCAGCATATACACTATAGTAGGTCAACATAGGGCATTGTGGGTCCATTATTTCATGCTGAATAAGAGAGTATTCATCTGTCTTTATTTTATGTAGTTTTTTTCCCCCTTTTTCTCCCCAATTTCATGATATCTAATTGCGATCCAATTAAAATCTTGTCTCATTGCTGCAACTCCCCAACTGGCTTGGGAGAGGCGAAGGTCGAGTCTTGAGTCCTCCGAAACATGACCCGCCAAATCGTGCTTCTTAACTCCCGCTCGCTTAACCAGGAACATCCGAGTGTACATTAAATGTCACTTGCCCAAGCGAGGGAGAGGGATGATCGGAGAGGCAACGTCCTTGGAGAATCTAGCTCCGTTTTATAGGCTTGTCACTACGAGACCAAGCCAATTTGCCAACGCTAAAATCAGTGTCTATATATATTTTTTTGACACTTCGCGGCCACCAGAGTTTGCCATGTGACTACAGTTTGCAATGAATTGTGAGTCATATCAACACAGCAAGTGACCAAAGTTGTTCACTCGTTCCCTCGAGCTAAATCGAGGGCAGAGGGGGCAACACTAGTGAATTGGACCTCCACTTAAGTTGGCAATCAAACTGAATCCGGTTTGGACTGGGATTCCCTGAGGGAAAGTGGCTAGCGCAAGGGCTGAGGGGGTAAAAATAACGTGTTTGGACTGCAGCCTAGGAGTTGCCAGAGCGCGATGAGCCAAATAAAGCCGCCCCGGCCGAACCCTCCTCTAACCAGGACGACGCTGGGCCAATTCTGCACCACCCTATGGGACTCCCGGTCACGGCCGGTTGTGATACAGCCTGGGATCACACCCTAGGCTGTAGTGACGCCGCAAGACTGCGATGCAGTGCCTTAGACTAGTGCACCACTCGGGAGGCCACATTTGATGTTTGTTTTAATGGGTACGGATGGATAGGCCTACCAATGTCTCCTGAAAGAGAAAATTAAACAATTCATTATGAGTGTCTTCAGGGCAGTTAGTTTGTCCCTGATTCAAATATAAAACTATAAAATACATCATGTTTGTTTGTGGAGAATAATGTATGTTTAACTCATGTGACCGACGTCCTTGATTCAGTCTTATATAGCATAATTTGAAATTGTGTTTTTTACATTGGATAAAAGTAGAGGCTCAGAGCTACAAAATGGTATATATTATACACTACAGTTGGAAATGGTGCAATGGAAATGTAATTCTGCTTTGAAACCTGGCTAATTTGATGGGTCATGTAATCATCTGGAGAAGCGGAGTCTTTTGTTTAGACATGTAGCTATCTAAGTAGCTAGCTAAATAATGAACTGGCATAATCCCAACTCATACTACTAACAATGCAAACATTGTCATAGCTGTAGTATAAATCTGCAGGTAGCTTAATAGCTAACCAACTAGGTTCAATGTTAACTAGCTAACATTAGGCTATAACTAGCAATGCAAATGGATTTCTGATTCAAATAATATTACTACATAGACCATACACGTAACGTTAGCTAGCAAACGTTTGCTAGCTAACTAACAGTACACTTTAACTTGCAATAAAAATGACTTTCTGACAAAATTTAAAACTTATATTTGAAAATATAGCTAGACTCTTACCCGTATACATGGATTAACACTTTACGGCACACTGGAACCATTTAACTGAGTTTTGTTTGGCCAGCGTTGTGTCAAGTCACTCCGGTTCCAACTGATCTGTTGATATTAATGTTGTTGGCATTAATGTTGTTGAGAAGAGTAGCAAAACTTTTTTAGTTCTCGATGGCTAACGTTATATCTTTCAAAAACGACGGTAGAAAGTACTATCAACACATACTGAACAGTTCACGTTACAGACAGAAGCATGCTACA